>JAVQJF010091874.1:2500-103878 GCA_036023855.1 Gadopsis marmoratus
TGAACACCTCTTGCTAGTTGTTGCTATGGCTACTTTGAAAAACCAGCTCACAGGTTTGAATAATAGCTCCGGATTCCCGCTGCACTCCATCTAACGCGTGCACATCCACGTACACACTCACATTTAGTTCACCTGCTCATTCAGTCACTCTCCTCTTCCCGTTATCCAGATGATTCACAGGGAAATTATATCATCTGGTGCAATGATGCAGACTCCGGAGTGTGATAGCGTGTTTTATGTGGTCTGATAGGATGGCAATTAGCCACGTAATGGATGGGCAGCCTATCATACAAGGCTAATTAAACAAGGTTTCACGCTACAGTAATTGGGTTTTTAGTTCAGACAGCCATCCAACCAGTTTACACCAAGGTGCTGTACAGGGCGCACATCACCCCTATTCACAGTTTTACTTTTGGGATTCCTTACATTCATTTTTTTTTATCAAGCTTCTTACTTTTTATTTATTATATCCCTTCCGCAGCCCTGTCTGGTTTGAATTATTTGCTGAAGCCTCTTTTTCTTTATGATAATCTCTGTGTTTACCTAAATGTATATTTGCTTGTATGGTGTGTTTCTCAGAAGGAAAGTGTGAACTGTGAAATGAATCAATTAGGCTGTAACCACAGATAGGTGAATGTTACTTTTTCCCTTTGCTTTGTTTGAATAAAAGGAAATTCTGATGCCTGAAGGCCTTTATTTTTCATTTTCAAGATTGCATAGTGGCTATTGTGGTTTTTAAATTACAGTAGTTGCAGGGTAGAGTGTGTGTGTGTGTGTGTTTCTTTTTTTTTGTTCAGCACAGACTCAAACTTTTAATGCACTATTCATTAATGTGCTTCTTCAGCAGATAGTGCGGTGAAGATAACCTCAGTCACTCACAGCTATGCCTCCTCCTTTTGGGAGGGAACTGAAAAAGACAAGAAAGCAATTATATCTCTGCCACCACACTCATTTTCAGGTACTCTCTCTCGCTCTCGCTCTCTCTCTCTCGGTGCGTTCTCCCAGGCTGATGACAAATGGAGGAAGAGGAACAGGGCTGCAGGTGCTGATGGTGGTGGGTGAGGGGGAGGGAGATCATGCTTCATTTCAGCTCATGTTATGGTGGGGGAGTGGCGCTGACCACAGGCACTGACAGTTTTTAGGGCTTTTAGCTGCCACTCTTCACTGCTAAAAATCAGACTTAATGGCTACATTTTAGAGCGATGCAGCGACCGGTCATACCTCTGAGTGAGATCTTTTTCTGGTTGAGCTGTACGCCTTTCCTACCCTGCAGCTTCACTGTAACCGAGCGTATCTGCCCCCACAGAGTAGAACTTTGAAGTCTCATTGGAAGCCTTTGAGATCTCGACTGCATCTGAATATTGATCAGAGTATTTATGCTGGGCGGCCAAAGTGCACATTCACTCCCATTTTGATACTACACATGATATGGAATGTGAGGTTTTGGTGGCGTGCATTTATTTACTCCTTAATCACAGTACTGAAACTACCAAAACAAAACTTTCGGAAGAGCTTTTCGGAACTTCGCCGACGTGGAGGATGCCATGGTTTGAGGGTTTTCCTGTTATTGTTGTTGTTACTCCTGTGTCTGCTGTGGGGCTGTGACCTGGCTGAGTCTCCATACACACACCTGTCTCCCATCTACTTCATTAGTTTCCAGTATATCTACCCCGGTTCTCCAGTCACTCATTGCCAGATCGTTGTACCTATTCTAGTGCTTGAATATGCACTAGCCTTCTTGCTTATGTGGATTTTGCACGAGGTTAACCATGTCTTCTTGTCTCCAGTGTTACCCGGACCATACCTGCCTGTAGGTCTGTTTTTTTGCCTTCTACGATTCACCTGGCGTGTCAAGCCTCCGACTCACTCCTCCCAGGACCAACAGCCAGCCACGACATCCAGACTCCGCAGTATCTCCCTGCTCCAGCCGGTCTCGGGTCTGCCTGGCTCGAGTCATTATTTTCCCTGTGCCTCGTCTAAAATAAACCCAGTTACTTCTGAACTTACCTGTGTCTGCTCTTGGGTCCTCCACCACTATCACCCTAAAAGAGGACAGCAGAGCAAATGAGCGCTGTGTCTCCCGATTGGTTGGTATTTTAGACCAGTGAAAATGTAAACACACCAGTTCATATTTTTTCCACAAGCAAGTTCAAATTTGAACAAACGAGTTCTGAATTTTGTTCCACAAGTTCTCACATCAAGTCTATAACAAAGTTACCTTCATAGCTTCCCCGCCCATCTCCCCACCTGCGCGGTATTTCCTCATCAGCCCTGCAGCACATACACCAGCCCCTTTTCCCCAGTCAGTTGGCAGCTCAGTGTAGTTTCTTTGCTTTTGTGCCACCTGTACCCGCCTGCCAACCTACCTGTGTCTGCCTGGAAGCTCATTTGTATTTTCACCCGGTCATTAAATCATTGAACTGTTCCTATGTGCCTCGACTATCTGCATTTGGTTCTTTCTCCTGCTGCCTCGCACTCACCTACCTGACAGAAACAGTGTCCCTGTTACTCTGAATAATCCACAAACATCACTGCCATGGCTACCATTTATTCGGTAGAAATGAGTTTGAATAAAAAGTGTTCAAACTGAGGTCTGTGGGATATATAAATGTACATTTAAATGCATTTGTTCTATTCTGTTCACCACCATTGTATTGGAGCTGAGGCATATGTAATTCTATGAACAATATCAACAACAGCATTTGTAATGGTGGTTTATGGTGGAAATAATGTCTTATAACAACTGGCATAAGCCATAAATATGATTATACCTTTCAAGGTTTCCCAGTTACTCACGATTGCTTTCCCCACTTTGCATAAAAATGTATAAGGTCTTCTGAACATCACCCATAATACCTGGAGAGTGTGGTTATGGCTTGCCATTATCTCCATGGCAGCTCATTGTCTGCTTCAAGTAAGGATGTATTGCTATTGACTGACTGTTCCTCTCAGACAGAGGCAGGATATGACCATCGTACTGCTGATCCTGACAACTCATTCTCAACCTTGAGAGAGCATGACAGACATTCAAAGTGTAGGTGTGGCAGCACAGAGAACGACAGCCAGTCCTCGCGAATTACAGAAAGCAAGAGTGTAAATTAGTCAAATTCCCATACCTGGCTTCGTGTCTGCCGTCATCCTCCACGGCATATGCATGAAGACGTGTTCATGTGTTCCAAGCTGTCTTCAAAAATCTTGAAGTACAGGAAATACACCTGTATGTAAAAACATTATGGCTATCATCTGATACTTTATTAAGACCAGGCAAGGATCCAAAATAAAATCTTGAACCAGAGTGCCTGTGGGTGCAGTGAGTATGTATCAATTGAGATAATTGACCTCATAAATCATTTTAATCCTTCTTAGTGCTTCATGATTGTTGTTATAAGACCTAGTGCAGCAGATTTACAGCAACACGTGCATGTTGTCTAGCTGCTTCTTCAGGTTTGTTGACATAAAATGCTTTTCCCAACCACATTCAAAGTCTGACTGATCTGATCGAAATTATTTGACTCCTTACAGAGGAGAGGAAAACTGAAAGCTCGGAAACACTCGGAATAGTGTGACAGATGGCCGTGCATCGCTGCCAGTTCACAGAGAAACGTTTCCGTGTACGAGTTGAGAATCAAAGTGTGTCATGTTGTAAATCCCTTTCGCTGTCTCCGGAGGCGAACCTGTGATTTTGTGCTATATAAATAAAATCACTTTGAGTTGACATGACAGGTGGTAACAGGTGCAGAAGACAATGTTTAAAAGACAAAAATAGAGATGCCTTCAAAAGCTGCATTACCTGTTGTAATAATTGTAATTCACTACACACTTAAACAATTTCTCCATTACTCTTAATTGACAGTTCACTAAACCCCAGCCCCGAACACAAGACGTAAGAAATGGATTTAACTGTGTTGTGTGTTTCTCTGCTCTAACATAAGCTACAAAGATTAGCACGGCCAGCTAACTATCTTACTACCTACTTTTGTCACGACCGGGTGTGGCTGGAGGAGTGGAGGGACCCAAGCGCACACAGCCAGAAAGCATAATGTTCTTTAATGAAGCCATAACAAAAAGTGAACTTACAAAAAGGGTAAGCCGGTCCTCGAACAGAGGATAATATCCACACGGCGAGACGAAGACCACACGGACTTCACACACAGGACCCACTCAGACATTGGCTATGACGCCACGTGGACACAGAGAACTGAACACACTTAAATACACCGGACACTAACGAGGGTATGGACCACAGGTGAACACAAGGGAACAGGCGAAACCACTTACACAATCAAGGAGACGCGAGAGAGGCAGAGACAGGACACCAACGCAGAGACAGGACACCAACGCAGACACAGGACACCAACGCAGACACAGGACACCAACGCAGAGACAGGACACCAACGCAGACAGGACACCAACGCAGAGACAGGACACCAACGCAGAGACAGGACACCAACGCAGACACAGGACACCAACGCAGAGACAGGACACCAACGCAGAGAGACAGGACACCAACGCAGAGAGACAGGACACCAACGCAGACACAGGACACCAACGCAGAGACAGGAGACACAGTCACACACACAGATGGGACATAACAACTTTATTAAGCCAGCATTATTTCCAAAGGCTAGAGGCATCTCATTAGCCAACTATATCATTATGTGGGAGGGAAAAAAGTCAATAAGGGAAAAGCTAAAGCAAAGGGAAAAATAATTGTCTTCATACATATACACTTTTATTTATTTCTCTTTATCTCTCCAGATGTATTCTTTTATATGGCACTCCTATTGCTCCATATGCTAAAGCTGATAAAATCTGCAAGCAACAGTCATCATTTCAGCCGATTTCTATTTCACAGCTAGAAATAAGAAGCCTCCTTTTGTTAACGTCGGCGTGAAATTGAAGACCCATTGTTTCAAAAAGTATTGCGCATTTTTTGTGGTAAATCTGCTGCCATTGTCTTTGTAAACTGTGGACAATTCATTAGGTTTCTCATCATGACTGTATAAATGTACGTACTCTCACAAAGTCATCTACATGTAGACGTACAAATGTGCAAAAGCTGCGGTTTCATCCACCTCAGTTCAGAAACTCTCAAAATCAGATTCAACAATGTGACTTTGTTGGTGAATAATTATTTCTGGCAGCTTTGCAAACATGAGCAACATGCTTGTTGAGCCGCTTTTGGTCCCACCAGTGTCTGAGCTCAGCATCTACTGAGACATATCAGCCTATTGGATGCTGAAGTTGCAATGCATTTCATGTAAACATGTCTTACACCAATACTATAGAACACAAAGCAGTTATCTGACAGCAGCCCTCCGTTATTAGCAACATAAAGGAGATACAAGATATCATACACTTGTACGTGTAGCAGGAACCGATTGCTTTTCATCTGCTGTGACAGCGCGGTGATATTCTGCTGCTCATAGCTCAGAGAGAGACGGCCGCAGGACTGCCTTTCTTCTTGAAAGGATTTAGGAAAGCTGAAACAATGACTAAATTAAAGCGATATGGTCTTCTTTTTTTTTTCCTTTCCTGCTTTTCCACTCACTCCTTCTTTCTCATCTCTCTCTTTCCCTCTACCATCTTTCAATCTCTGTCTCTCTGTTTTTCTGATTGATACACCCATTTCACAAAGATTTCATGCTTGAGGAATCCCAAATGGGTCTCCTCTCATGACAAACAGATCAATTTTTATAGACTTGAAAGTTGCTGGTCTTGAAAATTGTTTGACTATCTTCGAGACACTGCAGAGTTTTGTGGCAGCGCTCTCTCTCTCTCTCTCTGGGGTCCTTCTGAGTCATGGGCTTCATATACTGTTGTTGTGTCGGTCGGTGTCATAAACCATTTATGAAGCTGCTAATATCCCTCACAGCGCACATATGTTTCGCACAAACTTTCACACTCAGATTAATTTACAAAATATGTCAAAGGGGCCAAAACTAAAAAAAAATTTTAGGAGTCTGAAACATTGTTAAATATGCTGACACAGAGACCTGCATGATATGCATTGTGGTCTGGAGGCTGGAGCAGGTGGCTGAGCCTCAGAGCACTGTGCCTGCTTCTGTTGTAAAAAACAAAAAGAAAAGCTGCTTCTAAGAGATCCACCTGCCTCTTTGAGATACCCTTTGGCAGCCTGGAGTCACACTTCATTCCACTAACATATGCGAGCAAGCGACCGAGCGAGTGAGTGCACACACACACATACAAACAATGTAATTAAAATGCCCGTGTCTCCACCTGCAGTGATATTCTTCTGAGTAGATTTTCACAGTGAGAGAGCAGTCATGTCTCTGAAAAACGCTTTGATCGCAGCGGGATCCTGTGGTGGGAAGGTGAGTGGCACATTTACATCTCATTCACAGAGTACACAGCAAGGTGAGCCTGCCTGCCTCACTGCTCCTGTCTGTGTGTGTGTGTGTGTGTGTGTGCTTGCTGTTCATTCTCTGTATTGTGTCTTGTCTCTTGTACTCTTTGTGTGTGTGTGTGTGTGTGTGTGTGTGTGTGTGTGTGTGTGTGTGTGTGTGTGCGTGTGTGCGTGCATGTGTGTCTGCACCAGCACTAAAGCCAACAGGTATTAGGAGGCATTTTTTTTACAGTGTGATTTAATGCATATATGCATTGGCAAGTATCGGCAAGTAAAGGCTCCTCTCCCAGAAGGCCTCATAGAAGAGGATGTTGTTGTTTTTCTCTGCCACCGACAATCTTCCTTAAGTTTTATAACCATATTGCATGGTTATTTTTTGCTAGCAAAGGGGTTTGTGTGGAGTTCGCACTTACTTCAACTGCAATGGTGCCAACATTTCCTACCACTTCAGACTGCATCAGTTGTTTCCTGATCAAAAAAGTACTCAGCCTGTAGTAAGAAGCCCTGGATTATATACTGTAGGCTCAAATGAAGTATAAACCAGGCATAATGGAAAAGAGCTAATTCCTAATATGAATGTGGAATTTTTACATTATCTTACTCGAGGACATTTTTGTGCCCTTGTTCTTTCTAACCCTGTGTTTAATTCCATGCATTTGAAAAAACATCTTAATCTGACTCCACCTGTGTGCGCCGGTCCGAGTCAAAGTGTGTTTTCGTGTGAGTGTCACAATTTTTAGGGCTGCAGTTCTCCATCTCTCTGACTAACAGCACGTTTCCACATGAGAAACAACAGAGGCCTTGAGTGTGTATGTGCCTGTACCATAGGTGACATCATTTACAAGTCTACTAAATCCCGAGCAGGCAGCTACATAAGCAGCCGGAATGGTGGATTGTGCTCCAGAGAGCAATGACTCGTAACACTGAAGGGGGGACAGTAGGTGGAAGGACAAGTTGAGCTTGATTTACCTCACAGCCAACAGTGGAGCTGCTCTGCCTGCTGAGATGTTAACATCCATCTTCACTTAATGCTTTGGTCTTGTTTGCACCTAAACTTCAGCTTTGTTGCATTCATCTCAAGAAAATGCACAAACACTGAGATAGAGGTGAAAATTAAATTATTTGTTTTTGAAGATGGAAGAAAAGAGGAAAAGAAAGACGGACAAACGGACTCACTGGCTAAATGAAGGAGCAGCAGGAAGTTGATGCAGTTTTGCTTGGCAGAAGAAGCAGGTGCAGAGCCCCGTGGTGGCCGTCTGCAGCAATCCAGGTCTAATCAGACCAGGTAATGATGCGCTGCTCGGTTTGTCCAGTCCCAGACGGAGCCGAAAACAGGTGAGTCTGATTAATCAGGAAGCAGCTACACAGCTCTGGTAAACACCAAGCAGACACAATTCATCATATATATCACTGCATGATTGTTCTCAGCTGGACAGGATTCACCCTTAATCATTCCTGAAATATGTCCCTGTTAGCATGCAAAAATGAAAATCTCGTCGAAGAGCTTTGTCTTGTGTTTGAAGTGATGATTTTAAAGCACAATTTCAGCCGCCTTGGAACATTTCAGATAATATTTTCCCATCATGCAAGTTGATTCAGACTAAAATCTCATCAACTGCTTCACAAGTCACTGGCATCCAATACTGTCCGTCAAGGCCAATGGAGCTGAAAAAGTCCCACAAATCTTATCTTTCGAGCACATGTCTTCTCATATTGTAATGAGATAAATACAGTATCAAGCTGAGGCTGTTTTTATTTCAAGCACGTCTCCAAGGACGACAGCCTACATGCCATATCAACAGTATTTCTTTAAAAAAAAAATTTCTCAGTTTATCCTGAGCTGACAAGAGCCGAGCTAGTGGTCAATGGTCACAGCCATATCTCATTGCAGAGGTAGCATCAATATGTTTAAGAGATGTGCTTTCTGATTGATTTTGCGCTGTAATGCAGAGATGTTCGCACAGACGTGTCAAGCTATAGTCAGGCAAATGTCAATGTTTTGGTCAGAATCGATTGGTGTGATGGAGAAAGGAGGGAAAATGGGGAACAGGTTGAGAATCAATGTTTTAGTTATATTTATATTTTGACAGTACATGAGGGTCGGACATGCAAACACAGATCAGAATAAAAGTCGGGATACAAACATGCTTCACCTCTACATTTCCATCTGCATTTTAGGCCTGCTCAGCATCGCTCCAGTTTACATAGAAGCACGAACCAAAAGATAAGTTTTTTATGTCAGAAATAAAATATAGACACAAGATATTAGACACAGGAAATTAAGTAACCTGGTGGTGCTGTGTTTGTTCATTGGGAAAAAGGCTGAAGATGTGCATCCTTTTCTATTATGGTACAGGACTAATAAAACTGAAGAGGGTCCACAAGAGTGCCTTCAAAAAATGTCTTGTTTATTTATTCGATGCAGTTCACCACAGAAAGATATATATATATATATACATATCTTTCTCTATATATATATACACATTTGTTAGACACAATGTATTTTGGTAAATGCACCAAAATTACACTGAATGTAAACATAACTTTTGTTTGTATAGAAAACCCCAGAGGTCACCTTTAACATGCTAAAATGCATCCAAAAAATGTACATTCATAAAGATTTGTGTGAGCAAAGACAAACACAGCAGAAGCATTGAACAACATGCAACAATAAAAACATTATAACCGTCTACTGATCAAGTTAGTATGTTGCAACAGACAGCATAAACAGTAGATGTGAACTAATATATAGTATATCGTTCTGTCATGTGAGATAACTGTGCTGGTGGTAGGGCCGTGCTGGTAGGAGGAGAAGGAAGACCAGGATCATCCTGATGGGACGAGCAGCAGCACCTTTCTCTGGATGCAAAGCGTGTTCCTCTGGTTCATAGTTGTAGGTGCAGAGGCCTGGAGAGACAAGGAAACTGCAGGTTGTGACACAGGTAAGATGAAGAATATGAGTAGCGCCGCTTTGGGAGTTTAGTTTTTCTCAGTTTCTTTCAAAAAATGAAAAACAGACTGCTTTCATGGGCCGTATCATCTGCGGCAAATGTATTCCTGTGTCTACAGTAGCAGTGAAATCTCTACATTACACTAAACTATATATAGATCAGTGAGTGAGCTCTGAGAAAATGTGCTGCAAATGCTCTGGCTTTAGATGAAAATGTTAAATGGCTCGTTGACATCAAGTCACGCATTAAACTGAACACAAATAGGCCACAGCAATGCACAGAAGCAAAACAAAGTCAAAATCACATCAAAGTAGGATTTCAACATTCAACATTTCTGATGCACATACACCTACCTTGCCATATGAGCTGACAGCGAATCTTCCTTGCATCGTTCATACATGAACGTTATCATTGTGCAGATATGACTGCTCTCCATTTTCCAATGATTTTCTGTCCAGGCTGGTGCATAACACGCCTTCCATTATCTCCTGAAACTCAAGAGCTTGACCATAAACAACAATTTCACCAATCAATACGGTAATTTCATACAGGAATATACGAGGAGTTACAAATGGGGTTACAGTGGGAGTGTGTGGGGAGAGATGTCACATTTTATTCCCAGGACAGGGGGGATAAAAGCAGACATCAGTGGATCTGTCTGGCGGCAGCGAGTATCAGTAGGAAAATGGACAACTGGACACTTTTATCTGCTGGCTTTGATGTTTGCGAGGAGGCTGATGGAGGTTCAAGGATGACTGCAGAGCCATGGGAGGGTAGAGACTGAGAGGGGGTGGGACAGGTGATGCTGATGCATGGGATAGGAGGAAGGGAATGGAAATGTGTATGTAGGCAAGAGAAAAGAACAAGGACTAGATGAGATAAAAGAGAAACATAACAACAAGAGTGAGAAAGAAAAAGACAGGTGCCTCAACAGCAAGTGGTCTTTAAACAATTACCTGTGCAGGCCTATGCTGGGGGGAGAAATGGCTGTTTGATTCCATTACACTTCTATTACAGCTGTAGTTAATGGCTGTGTCACAGTCTATTAACTGCATTCATCTTTGCCTCTGATATATAACAGGACATCAGCGTTGAACAAAGACAGATGTGACTATGGCTCCCTGCTTCACCGTTACAACCTTATTCCCATGCACGGGATGACAGTACATGTACATGTGTACAGTAGGACGTGTGTGTGTTAGCACACGTATATCTCCGGCTTCATTCCCAGCCCACTTCCAGACTGATGCTTATATCTGGCTGTTTTGAAGGACTGCTTTTTTTTCTATTCACCTATGAAAGCTACTTTATATTATGATGAAATGGCGTGGAAAAGAGGCTCGCAGTAGATATAACAGGCTTTTAATTAATTCAAGCAATCTCACTTTTTCGGCAGTTTTTATTGTCATGTCGCTGTCATTTAATAACAAAGAAATCCAATAGTTTAAATATTTATTTAATTTGGCTGTTTTCCGGTGAAAGAATATGTTTGAACAAATCTCACATGGTTTGTATTAAGCCAAAAACGGAGGCAAAAACTGATTTTCAAATATACTTCCAAAATGCAAAATCACTCAAAATCAATGTATCACATTTAATAGATGATAAAATCTCAATTTACTGCACACTAAAGAGTAAACTACCATGTATCTATTATATAGGGAATAGTGAATGAGTGAAAAACAGGCTGAATTAATACACAGCGTAAGGGTTAGGCTAAATGTGTGAATTTATTCCAACGTGGAATTGAAAAACTACGACTCCTTGCATTTTTTTTCTTTTCGCACACTGATGATCCAATCTGCAGTAAATGTGAGGGTCAAACGCTTAGTAGACTTTCAGCAGCAGTGTGCACATCTGTATTTGTATGAGACAACGGCGGACATGGACAAAGAGCTCCTTGCACGTTAAGTTAATTTCATAAGGGGATTACACATGGTCTCAGCAGTGCCTTCAAATGAGCCACTCTGAGATGAGGCTTTCGCTGCTGCTCCACTCCCTGCTAGCTCTCGCTGCGCAGCATTAACCTATTTAGGGCAGCTTTTAGGCCTCTCCATCTCCCCTATACTCTTTCACAATTTTGAGGCCTAATCAATTCGGAGTGGAGCACCTACATGAAAAATTGTTCAGGGGAAACCGCAGAGGAGTACACATCAAAGAAAGGGCCCCCCTTCCCTGCAAGATATACGGCTCTCCAAATTAATATAACCTAATACACAACATAAAGAGCCCAGACCCCCAGAGGCTAATACCCTGTTAGAGCAGTTTTATTTTACCCTTCCTCTTTCCTGCCTTCGTCTACACCCCCTCATAAAGCTTTATCAAAAGCTAATTGTGCTCAAAAACAATGAAATAACTCATAGGACGGCAGCCTGCACAGACCTTATTGTATGAGCCTGTTGGCAAGAGTACCCCGCAAAAATTATATTGTCACTTACCTATTAATGAAGACAAGTTTGCAGGCACTCCTTGGTCCATTTTAATTTTTATTAATTCTCTGTCAGCCCTCGTTATGGGTATTATTAAACTGCATCCGGGAGCAAAACAAGGCTTTTGACCTGAGCAGGAGTTGGAATAAATCTCTCTCTATCATTTAGTGGCTGTGAGCAGACAAAATACCTTAACAAACAACCTGGCAGAAGGAAGTATGTGTATGTGAGGAGCATTTAGAGGAGCTCACAGTTTTCAGAATGTTGAATATATTTTAAAGTCTCTGTGCTAACTATGCATATTCAAAGTACAGATCCAAGGAACGGACTAAAGTAGAATATGGAAGACAACTTGCATGTTGTGGTACTATTGTACCGACCTATCCTGATAATAGGACTTTTTCACAGGAGACATTTGGACATGTCACAGTAGGAAAAACAGGTGTAAATGATTAAATTAATTATGACTAATTTCTGTTTTGTCACACAGCCATGGCTTACTGGGACACTTGAATAGACGTTGTTAATGTTATTAGCAACACCTGTGCTTTTCCTACATTGAAGTCAAAATGTCTGCTGTGAAACTGAAATGCCATTTTGTTTGACTTCTTTTCACTACCTACACCGATCAGCCATAACATGATGACAGCATGGCACCCAGAGTGGTCCCCATGTGCAACAAACTGCGATACTCTGTGTGTTATGACACCTTTCCATCAGAAACCAGCATTTGCTTTTTCAGCAATTTGAGCTACAGAAGCTCCTCTGTTGGATCAGACCACACGGGCCAGCCTTCGCTCCCCACGAGCATCAATGATCCTTGGAAACTAAAATGTTCTAGGCCCTATCTAGGGTGATTTAGAACTCATGCACAGGTGGTGCAACCAGCTCCAGACTGGCACTGACCAGAATCTGAAGGAAACATCCATTCTAACCTCTTTGGTGGTCAAATACCATCAGTGTCAGTACATGTTTCTGCTACCTAAATGTCTGGTTTTGACATCAGTCCCTCAGAATCAAAAAGCAACAGATACAAATCCACAGACAGAGATATCAATTTCTCCACTCACAGTAGCTTTAGTCGACCACAGTACAGTGCCACCACAGGTCTTGCTGCATTTTTTTATACATAATTTGAGTACAATCACCTGCTGTCTTGCTCTTACTGTGCTGTCACAATTTCCTTCTACGCCTACTGCACTAAGGTAACAAAGGAGATCTATTATAAGAATGCCAGATCACTAATGTTGTTAAAGAGAAGGTCATGGATAATATCCACACCAGATACTCTGCATCAGAACATTGATTCTAATAGAATTAATGGGCAGCGATTGGCTAATGAGGCTGAAACTGCACCATTCCAGTCAATTTAACCAAACACTCTGCCCTCAGTTTGCATTGTGATCACGTAAAGTACAAAACTTACCTCATTGGTCTTCGTGTACATTCCCTAAAGCTCACGGTTCTTACTGTGAAGTTTACTAGACACTAACTGAAATTTCATTACTAGATCCTGTGTCCCTAACCAAGGTCCCTGACCAAGGCAAACCTCGCCAGTTGTCTTTCTGGCAGCCATATTGGTCATTTTGCTCCCCCTCCCCTTCCCCCCATTCCAGGAAGAGGAAGCTATTGTTAAACGATCCATTCATTCTCTGTGGCTCTGTTGGCCCGTCCAGAGCTTCTGGTTAGTGGAGAGTGGCTAATCTGCCATGCTGTCTGTGTTTGTAGGGCTGTAACGGCACTGACTGAAGGTTTTTTTGTATTCCCTGCACAGCAGCCTGCCTACCTAACTGCCTGTCTGACTGCTGAACTGACTGACCACCTGTCTGAACACCTGATTGTGTCTAACTGCCTGTCTGGCTGCATTAACATCGAATTTACAAAATGTCGGCCGTTTCATCTGAATACTTCACCATTTGAATTTCTGTCTGTCTGATAGCTTGTCTGCTCTACCCCTGAAAATGCCTGAACATTTGACAACTTGACTGTGCCTGCATGTCTCTCTTCACACCTACTTGTGTCAATAGCTGTCTGCCTGCCAGACCCGGGTGAAAAGGATATCTATTATTGACAATGATTATATCTTGGCGAATAATTAAATAACCTGCCATCACCCATCAAGTGGTAAAACATTTAGCATCTGAAAACACCTTGTCTGCCATGTGATTCACTGCAAATCATTACTTTCAAACTTTTTGCCCTTCAAACCAAAGTCATTAACTACTTCAAGTTTACTGCAGATATGACTGGACATTCAAGGTGAAAAGCTCAGTGCCACTGTAATAATCAGAGCAAAAGAAACTGGCCACAGCAAGCGCCAAAATGGATCTCTTGCCGCGGGGAAAAATTGCATGTGGTGCATTATTTTTTTTTTTTTATTAGGTCAAAAATGCTTTGTAAAGCATTTATTGCAGCGAGAAGGAATAGCAGATGAATTTCTCACTGGGATAATGTGCAGCAGAGCTTCTTGCTCTGCATGTTGTCTCTATAAATATTCAGACTCACAGTCCAGGGGTTACGCTGGGAGAAAGGAAAGCAGTGGTTAGTCAAACAGTGTTTCGCTGCTGTGTTTCAAAAGGTTGATATAGGCCATGTTGACTGACTGACCCTACCGCCTGCCTCATTTCTTCTGTACATAATATTTAAAAGTATCTCCTCTCTTTTCTAAACCGTACTTCCTTGTATGCTCTCGTCCTGTTGGCTACCTTTCTCAACTTTTACTTTCTCGTCATTGCTCCCCATTTACCTGCACTTGTCCTTTCTTCCTGTCATCCTTCCTTACCGCCATCTATTCCTCTCTCTGACTCATCCTCAGTCTTCTGCTTCTGTATGCCCTTCCTTCTACCTCTTCGTCTCACAGAGAACCAGACCAGAACAAGGCCAGAACCACATGACTGTAACATACGAAAAGAACCCAGAAAGAGAAAGAAATAAGAGGCAAAATAACAGAAAACATAAGCAAAACAGCGGTTAACGCAAACGGCAAGTTCATAAAAATGTGTTTCTAATTGTGAGTTAAAAGAAGTCACTGTGGTTGCCAGACAGATTTCAACAGGAAGACTGTTCCAACCCTGAATTATTCGTTAACTATACTGCATGTGAGGAAATTAGTTGGTCACTGTTTCCCACATCTTTAACTTGTTATACTTTCTCTCCCTTCCTTTAATTTTCCTCTCTGTCCTTCATGTCCTCACGTCTGTCTGCATTCCCTCCCTCCCAGCGAGCACGCGACAGGCAGCAATGTGCAAAAGCTATCCCCCATGTTATCCAAAACGAGCATCACAGTCTTTTTTTTTTTTGGCAAATTCTTCATCCTTCGTACTCATAAAGTGTTAAACTGATATCAAACGGCATTTAAGTCACCGAATCACAACATGATGCACAATGCAGCTTTGGACAACAACTGATGCTGACCGTACATCGCTCCTTCCATACCTCCCTGCCTCTGTGCTTTGTCTCTCCCTCACTTTTTCATCTCCTCTAGCTCCCTTATAAAGGACCTGGCCCGTTCAATTAGCCATCTGCTAGCCTGGCCAGCAGCATTGACAGCGGTGTGACCGGCCCGTTTGATGGTGCGACCCCGGGGATCAGGACAGGTGAGTGCGCCTCAATCAGCCACTTAGATTACTCCCTTATCCACTGTAAAGCAACCAATTTACCACAGGGTTACCACTGAACCTATTAACCTGTTAGCCTGCACCGCCGCTGCGAGGAAATTGGATGCTGGAGGAAGGATGTAATGCGGTGATTTCTAATGGAAATCATGTAACGTGTGCCCTTCAGGTGGAACAATAAAAGATCCAGACGTGGTGTGTGTTGCCTATGTTACTGTAATCAAACTTGTAATCGGGAACATCATTCCAAGAGATTGTTGTGATTTATTTGAAATACCACTTCAGACCTCTCTCCCTCTCTCAGGTTCTCACATTTCCCTTTCTGTCCGGAGGCCTGGCCTTAACTGACAGTGTGGTTTTATTTTTTGCTTTCCAAACTCATTAGATCATGGTCCCTTTTCACCTCAGCATAATGGGAAACACATTAAGTCATGTGGAAATATCTCCAGCATCGATCAGTGTGTACGGCCCAAGAGTTTACCTCTATGTGTGTGAGTGTGTGTGTGATAGCAAGGTCAGTAGGAACACGTGGCATTTAGAGAGCTGCAAGTAGGCCCCGCTGATCATGGGGATAATAGTTTTTTCCTCTGGACTGGATTATTTTCCTGTACATGTTTTTTCACCATGTGGGGGACTCTTTGAATGTTCTCAGCTAATTATATATATTAAAGATAACACCAACAATCCCAAAGGGCTTTAGAATGATAGTGTAGTATTTATTACTGTCATGAAAGCTGAACAGACTCATGTTACATGAGAATCCTACAGGGCAGCCGGCTACAGTTTCTGTGGTTGTAAGGTGAAATGTTATAAATCAACAGCACGTAAAATAATCCCCAGGGTTTGCACAGTCAGAGCTCACATCAGGGAGTCAAACCCACCAGTGATGAAAATTGTTCAAAAAGAAAAAAACCAAAAAGACCTCTATGTCATTTTCCTGCTATAATACTGGAAATTGTGATGCCACTGTGAACAATTTCAGCTCTACTTTGCACTTGGAGTCAATTACACTAGGCTACACTCAAATGGGATAAATGAGCCCACAGAGGGAAAGGATGTCAGTGGGGGGACGGATGAAAGAAGCGATGGATCTGGTGGTTTTAGCACCACAGACCTTCTTCTTATCAGTGCAGTGTGAGATTTCACTGAATACCTGATTAGCTTTGAATGTCGGTGTCCCAAAAAACTAAATCCTGCTACTACACGGTTCTAACAAGGTCCTGGAGCGATGAAAGAAATATACTGTAGCTGCTCGGAGAGTTTAAAATCTTTCGGTGCGCTTGAAGTTTTCAAAGCAGCAAAAGTGATTTGTTTGTGGAGCAATTAGAGGACGAACTGGAAAGTTTGCATGATCAGTGAAAAGGAAAACAGCCCCACCTTCAGAAACTCAAACTTCAACTCAAACTGTAAACTGTATACTGTTAAAGGGGCACTGCACCAATTTTACACGTAAAGATCAGAATACTGTCCAGAGGTAACAAAATCCAACTTCTAGCCTGTCTAAAGCTCACTATTTAATACTTTATTTAATCCATAAGAAAAACTTAGCAAAAATAGTGTAATGAAGTGTGGTTTAATGAAATGTGTTGAACAATTTCTTTGCTGAGCACACTAACCTCCAGGAAGATTCACAGCACATAGGTGCCAAACTGTGTTTTTACTCTTTGATTTTTGTGCATATTAAACAAACGAGATATAATGTGTTATTTAGTGAGAGGTGCTGGTGGATTTTGTTACCTTTGGATAGAGCCAGGCTAGCGGTTTTCCCCTGTTTTTAGTCTGTATGCTGAGCTAAGTGGCTGCTGATGGTAGCTTTATATTGACTTTACATATATGATCCATCCATTTCCCAGAATGTCCAACTATTCTTTTAGACCATCAACCTTTTGGAAGTGCCGCTTTGAGATCTGCCTAACAAGTGCAAAAAATAACCTTGAGCTCTGAGGTCACAGATCTCTAATCTCTAATTTCGACATACAGCACAGAAATAGATTCAGCTCTATCATTCTGCCTCCTTTACATACTCTCATACATATGCTATCCTGGCAAGTCTCACTTATTCACTGTGAGCGTCCTGGTTTATATATTGGCATATAATTCAGAGTGACTCAATCCCCTGTATGCATGTCATGAATCCATAAGCGTCTTTAATTTGGGTTGGAGAAAGGAGAGCAGGAGCAAGGTGACCCTGACTGTGTTCTTAATCATCAGCTGGTCTGGATGAGGTTAAGAATGGAAATTGGTTTGGCTCTGTAGTGAATCTATTATCATATCTCCCCACCGTCTTTGTTTCTCATCTCTGTTAGACACCATTTTACATCCCGCTTGCTCTCTTTGTCTCTCCGACTCCTCTTTGTCATTCCCTCTTTTTCCTCGCGCTCACTTTTTCTCTACGTCTTCATCCTCTCTGATGTAAAAACCGCCTCAGCATTTTGATAATGGGATTTATTTAAATAGCCCTCCATAAAGCGTAGGACATTCTCTATGACATCTGCAGTTATTATATTGAATCATGTAGGTGTCTGCATTCTTCCTCTTCTCCCACTGGTCTGTATAATCCCAAAGACACTTGCTGACCAGGAATCAGATGCTTCTTCTGTATTTAATTTTTTTTAATCAGCATTGTCAGTTATCTTTCAGCTGTTGGCAACATGGTGCAAGTAAGAAAAAAAGAAACCCACTCAAGGCAAAAACACTTCCGTTCTCCATCCATTCACACGACTCAGAGGGAGGTCGCACGCAGTATGAGGTTTCCTTTCACTACAAACACTTGTTGGTTCATTAGGAGCCTGTCGGAGAGACTGACTGTCTGTGCCTTGTTAGGCTGATTAAACCATCGCATCTAAGTAGGGGCTGCATCCCAGCTCAGCTCACAGCTGCTACAGCATCAGAAAGATAGAGGATACACTATCAAATTCCTATGCTCTGTCTGCCACCTCAGTACAGTCTGGCAGTGGCATCATAACAAAGTAAGCGCCTACAGTGCACACATCCAGTGCAACAAAGCCTCCTCCTTTATGTGTAGTTGTGCCCGCTAATCATCAATAATCCTTCCAGCATACATATTGAGGACAGATTAGGGTTCAACTTGTCCCCTGAGGTTATCATACTCATCAATTCATTTCACTTTATATATTTCCTAAACACTAAACGCAGAAAAAATACACCAATAAACCAATGCAAGCAAGCAGATGCAACTAATTATAACATGTGAGGGAAATCATGAGCTTGTTTCGGGAACTAAATACAATGCATTGATTTAAAAAATATCTTTAACCCGTGGGTGTATGTTAATTCATTCACACTGATTATGACCACACAAAATCAAAAATATCGATCAGATATGACATTTTAACTTGGTTTGCACCTTATTATGCTGATGAGAAGGGAAAGAGATGACACAGGGCTGCAACTAACGATTATTTTCATTTTTGATTAATCTGTTAATCGTATAGTTTATGAAATGTTAAAAATGGGTGGAAAAATGTACATCACAACTTCAAAGAGCAAGGTGACATCTTCAAATGTCTTGATTTGTTCAAAGAAAAGTCCAAACTTCAAAGATGTTCAGTTTACAGTGAATTGTGAGCATGAAAATTTGAAACTCCTCTCATTTGAGAAGCTAAAACCAGAGAGCTTGGCAATTGTTTTAAAAAACATGTTTCTGCTGATCCATTAATCATTTCAGCTCTAGATAGGACTGTCTGAGTACATGTTTTCCTCTATGATTCAATGATGTAATATCCAACAGCCCACATACACAGTCAAACGATAACATAAGGACAGGGGATAAAGATTCTGGATGTTTGTTTGGATAATGATACTGACTGAGGAATAGAAAACCTTGAGACTCGTCACATTCAAACAGCACTGAAGTGTGCACCCCTGTGCGGGAAAAGAACAGCTCTGAGCAAAATGATGTTGTCACATTAAAACACACACATCTCAAGCAAAGATATTCTCCGTCCTCACTTTCTTGAGAAGTTTGTTTCTCCTCCCCACAACATCAGAGGAGTGTTCTCTACAAGGACTTATTTATCGACTTGGCAGTCTTGGATGTGATATTCACCTCAGAGGACGTTTTGAGAGGGCTGTTCATCTATTCTGCACTGCTGATGCAGGCTTTGCAAACAGTTTGAGAGTGGAGCAGCAGGGCAGGAAGTGGATGGAGTGCAGAGGAATGTGCATAGTGTCAAGTGGAGGCCAGAGACAACATTAACCTTTTGCTGCCGTAGGAAAGAAAGTTCTGCAAGGTGAAAGAGGTTATGTTTCAAACCTAAATGCAGTTGACACACAGTCAAAACTGTGGGTGTTGTTTCGCTTGGTAAAAACTGATCATGTTTTGCTTTATATTTGCTTGATTTAGGGTCTTCAGGGCTTGTGGGCAGAGAGTTCGTCTTACGCCTCATCTCGGAATGAACCAGGAGTCTAAAAACGGGACTTTCTAGCTGTTGATTCAACAAAACTACTTGAAATGTTCACTTTTTCAAATCACAGCTCTTTGCCCGGGCCGCAGTGGTGTGATTGCTAGCTAATCAATAACATGATCGGATGTTAATTGTTGCACTAAAGCCATCGAATTGGTGTAGAGGGACTTAAACTGAGTCCCTCAACCCAGCAACAGAACAGCACATAGGGTAAATGATTTGTATGAACTGTAGTTGCATGGAAAATAACTTTTGCCCAATATCCTGGTCAGTTAATGCATCATTGTGATATCTTGTGTAATCAAACAGCAGATGCAACAACAGGCAACACACAGTGACCTTTGAGAATCCGATTATGTTGATGCAACATGTTTCTCTCAGTTTTCTAAGACGTTACCATATGTTCCCACTGTGAGCAACGTGATCAGCAAGTCACCAGAGGTCCATTCGTTTCCTACAGAGCTCAGTGAGCACAGACACTCAGCCAATGTGACGACAGATTACAGACTTGTTGGCCAAAAAAAGTTGGCCTCAATGACGGGAGCGACTCTTGAAAATGAAATGATAAAAACAGAGTTGATGAAAGTATAACGTACACCTATTTATTGGCTAACACATTTTGGGTGAAAGAAAAGTGAACACAGATGTTTAAAGCTGCACTACTAAATATTTGCATATTAACAATAGGTCATGTTATATGCAAGGTGTTGCTCGTAGAATTATCAGCCAACTTTGAGTGTTTTAGCATCTTTCAGCTTATTGTTTTGGCTTAGCAACTTCCCCAATTTGATTCCGTCTCGCCGCTCTCATCTGCGTTGTTTCCAGCTGCGTTAAGTTGTTTTTCTGCAATAAAACCCACTGTATGCCACCAAATAGCAGGCAGACAAAGTTAGCGACTAGCTGGTGAACACAGTGGAGCATTTAGCAGCTAAAACCTGAGCTAAAAGGAGAGGGCTTACATTCTTCTGGTACATTTCCACCTTGAAACCCTGCAAGATGAGACTGATGAGGGGTTGATTACTGCCATTTAAAAACCTCCCACTTCACTACAATCCGAGACAATACCTGAATAGTAGAGTTAAAATGATGCTTGGAGAATGGTTGCATCGCATGGGTTTGATGCTAACGCGTAAGAATGAAGTTATGGAAAAAAACATACAAAAGCATCAGTGAATGCATGATATGTTCAAAACTTGCCACGTGCAATCACAGCCTCTCACACCTCCCATTACCAGGCATTATAGCAGCACATTAGAGAAGAAGTGTGAATGCAGTTAGAAAATTATCCCAATTAGCCCATTCAAGTCTAAACTACATAACTATATCCAAATCGTTTGATCCAAAGTGTTTTCTTGGCCTTTGAAGGAATAATTTCCCATTTTGCCAGATTGCTAGCATGATGGCTAACTCCCTGCCAAAAGAGCTGTGGTGTAAAAAAAAAGAAGAAGCTTGAAAACATGCGGTCTGATAATACAAACAGATGCTACAAGAAAGGCGTCACATCCTCAACATCAGCTATACACAATTTACTTGATTTCCTACTCCTTCTGCAATTGAATGAGCTCGCGAATGAGTCAGTGGGAAGATATCAATGGCAGGAAATAACATGATTCACCGCACTGTAATTAGAGATTCAGTGAGATGAAAAGAGAAGATTTGCTCTTTGACACAGGTCACCCACAGAGAAACACAAATACTATCTAAATGTCATCAGGCGCACTGTAGCTACAGAGCCTTGTGTGAGAATGTGCACAGTGAATTCATTATTTTCATCTATTTTCATCTCGGCGCCATTATGACTCTGTCAAAGCAATGTGACTCACAGAAGAAGAGAAAAAAAGCCAAAAGGAAAAGCAAAGTTGAAAGTCACAGCCAAGGAAAGATTTTTCTTTTTCCTCCAACAAGAAACGCTCTCCGGAACACACTGAGTCCAATATTAATTTGTTTGAGCAGATTTCTGTGATGATCAAATGGGACAATCTTTTTATTATATATGACGAACTGGTAGATTGAAAACTATCTGCTGTTTCATCTCTGCTCCTCAGACTTGGTGGCTGCTATCAGAGCACAGATCAGTAATTACTGCAGGTTGTCAACAATTTATCACAGAGGTCCCATGGGCTCTCGCACTGAGGCTGGCCGTGATTGCACACGTGCATGCTCAAACACACACACACACACACACACACACACACACACACACAACAGTATGGAAACAAATGTACCAGTTGGCACACAAAGTCACACGCATGCATGTTGCCTCAAAGACGTGTGACAGTACATTACCTCTCTGTCCTTTGTGATAACGCTGAGTGTCATGAGGAAGTTTTTTTGGGGTTTTTTTTTGTACGGCTCTTTTAGAGGCCTACACGCAAACGCACAAGCAGAAATTAATTTACTCAATTGTTTGTGGAGTGGCCAGCAAATTGGTTTCTATAAATATCATGTTTTGTTTTTTTATTCCATTAGTTTCCATTTTGCAGGTAAACAAACCTCTCACTTCTTGGCGCCACGCAACATTAGCATAAAAAATGATTAAACAAATTATGTTCTGGCCATTGATTAATTTTTACAGACGCATGTGTATTGCGTGAGTGTAACAATACGTTTGGGTTTTTATACCCAGTGGAAAGAAACCAGTTGTCTTATTGTCAGCAGCTCATCAAAATAATTCTCTTATGGATGTTAAACAACACGGCAATCCATCATCAAACCGCCACGGTCACGTTGGAAGTCATTTCCTGTGCAATTTACACCTCTCAGCGCGCACACACAAACATAAAAGCGCACGCCGATGCATGCACACACACCCTCTGTCGTCATACTGTTAAATTTGATTTATGAAAAGTGACAACAGCATCAGTGTTTTTAATTATTAATCGGGTCCATGGGAGTTATCTCTCAATCCTCCCACAAAGGTAATGGGGTTACTTGTTGTGGCGGAGGCCCTTAAACTTTGATTCATTGGACAACCATCCCTTGTGTCGAGTGGAGCAGCAACGGCAGGTAGATAAGAAGGCTATTCCCCGTGATCCACTGACATTGACCCGTCCTACTGGAAGGTACATGCACTCACATACTTGCACGTACGCACATTCACAAACACAAGCCGCGCACACACACACACACACACACACATACACATTTAATCTTCCAGTCAGTGTTAAGTCCTTTTATCGAGATACTGACACTGTTACAGGAGCTGAAGGTCAAGGGGTGACCTCTTTTAAAATGCCCCATAGTTGGACTGAATAAAAAAAAACGCGTTAAGAGGTTAAATGAAAAGGTTAAACGATTCTACTCACACTGAAATATCCTTCCATAAAACTGAAGGTCAACACTCTTCATATGTCATGTTCATTCAGACTTTTCTTTTAAATGTATCTGTAAATGCAGTCTCACGTTTGCACTCTGTTTATCATTCAAGGCATCTGTCACGCGGCACAGAGGTAGGTAAGGCACAGCGCTTCAATCTGTGCTAATTACAGCCCTACTGTGAAGGTACACTGTACTCCGGAACCTTTTCCCTGCTTCTCTTGCAGGACTGCAGGAGCCCAGAACAAATTAGCCTAATAGCTGGAAAGTGCCTTCTAAGCAGTGGCAGAGGCCAGCTAGATGGAAAGATGCTCAGGTCCACTGAACAAGGACAAAGCAGAACATGGCTCACGTCACTGACCGTGGCTCTGCCTGAAAGGTGTTTCTGAACAGTGGTCAAGTGCAGATTCAGAGGCTGATAATATCAAAGTGACGTGAACTCTGCCGCACAGATTGGATTTTGAGGTCAATTAATTGAGGAAGGGCTGAACTGACTGTTTGTTAAGCCTTAGTTACGGTTGCTAAGGTTTATATTCTTGCACAGCACACGCAGATTTAAAATGATCACATTGGAAGGAATCACCATAGTAATTCAATGGGTCCTTGAATGCAGACATAGGTAGACAAAAGCAGGATTCTCATTGCAGTTCTGCCACTTTCCATTTGTTCAGCTGGGATGGCAATTTTATCAGCTAACGTTATAGCTAGCTAGCTTAAAAAACTAATACTTACTGCATGAGTTGAAAGTCAGACTCTGGCTGACTCTTTTGTTTCCAGCTGTCTAAAACAGAATCCTGTGTCTTAAATTATGCCCCCGATGGCTACTTGGTTACATGACATTGACATTGATTTTTCCGAGAGACTGAGGTTAGCTTTTTCTTTAGTGCGTTTGGTATTGGAAAGGCTAGCGGGTTTAGCTAATGGTCAGTTGATAAACCCTTTTCATCTTCTGCAGATAGCTACCATTTAAACATACACAAATGTAACTAACTTCTATTAAATTTCCCCTCACATTTAGCTTTCTTTATCCATCTTGATATGTACCCGCATTTGAATTTCATTTCAGCTTAAAAATCTCATTACCAGTGTATTACTAGCATGCTACACAAACAAAGTGTGAAAAAGTAACCAGAAAATCCATCTCTGCATGTCTAAGATCACGCCGCTATCTATTTGTTTATCCCTCAGAATGCATCAGCAAACCAAATTAAAACTCATATCTTTGTGCTCCAGGCTTCCCAATATTATTTCCAATCAGAAAGAGAATTATTCAGCGTTGTGTGACTAGCGATCTGTTATATTTTGTAAAAGGTGAGGCTGCATTACCAGCATGGGAGGGTACAGTAAGGACACGATTAAATGTTAATTGTGTAGTTATTTCTACATATTCATATTTATCTCACCAGCTGACATGCACGCAGGCTGAGCTTGGAAAGAGCCCTCCTCTGTAACTATGAAGCCTCAAAACATAAGCGCTAAAATATATATTTCAGTCAGAACAGATAAGCATCTTTATTTATAAACCTTTATTTATTTACATTATTCACTGTCTTGTAACATTACAAGCAAGATACAATATGTGATCTGCTGCTGCTGCTGCTTCTGGTGTTATCAGTCACGCAGGATTTGAAAGGAGTAGGTTACACTGAAACCAGCTGCCTGTTGCCCCTGCTGGATATTTATTCAGTGATAGATGAGGGTCAAATCTTGTACGTTTGACACTAAAATGGGTCTTTATTTAGCTGCACCAGGGAGGTTTGTACTTGGTTCATCAGGTCAGTAATCTAATTTCAAGTTGCCCGTGTAAATGTCACTGTATTCCTCCTCTGAGTCCTCCTCTTTTTCATTTTTCAAATGGCCTTTTAGAATTTGCACATGTAGGAGCCAGAACAATTCAGGGTTGTAGCTAAGGATACTGAGGTCATGTCCTTGGTAATATTTCTAGGGTTTCCTGATTTGAGGAGGAGCTTACATGCTACGATTACCCACATATTACACATGAGGATACTTCTGATATTTATTTTCTGACTACACATCTTAACTAAATTTGACTGTTTTTGAAACAGCGTAAATAAAGAGCATACTGAACATATAACTGAAAAAGTAAATTCACTACTAAAATGTAAAAAATATTCTAAATACTTTTTTGGTGGCTTGTCACAATTTGCAAGTAGGATTGCATTGGCAGACCTCGGTATTTTTTTCGGCCTCTTCGGCTCTTTCACTCGTTTGTGCTGACAGTGTGCAGGAGTCCACTACGACTTTATCAAACTACTGAAATGTACTATATGAAATACTGTTCAGAGTAGGTTATTTAGGTTGAACTAATGCTTGTAGATGTTAATCACTTCCACTAAGATGTTTCTTTTCTTTTACCTCTGAAAGAAATATATGTTGAAATCTAAAATTTAGGAGCGTTTCCCATTGGCCATCTTACCCATCAAAACTCAGAAAACACAGCCACCAAAATGACCCACCATCCTCTGTTGGTTACACATTTCTAACTCTTGACTTGTAGTCAAATATAGTCATTTTCAGTTGCCCTATTGCACTAATTTGTAGAAAAAAATTGCAGATCAAACTGATACTCTACTTTCCTGTTGAGTTTCCTTTAAACAGGCTGGACACATGCTATTTCAGACAACCTAACATTTAGCTGTGTTATAGTCAGCAACCAGTCAGAGCACTTAACTCACAATTTCATTTTAGTGTTTGTGTTTATTTGCAAAGACCAAAAATGTATAGCCTATGACATAAAATAAAAACTTCAGATACCTTCTGGCCTCATGGTTTTAGTCCATGCTACCAATGATGACAAGTGTCAGTGTCCCCGGTGACATCTACCGCAGGTTCATTAATTCTGACACTGCCTTATTATTTCCTGCTTTTCTTCTCACACTCATCTTTCAGTGCCTTTAAAGTCTGAAGGTCTCTTTTCATCTGCAAATGCCAACGTGAAGCGTATTGTCACCAGCTGTTCCTTTCCTCTCTGCGCTTTTCCTATCACGCCTCTGCCTCTCACCTCGCTGCTTCGACAGGCTGCTGAGCCCAAATTATACAGCAGGTCAGGACTAATGAGTGGTTTTGGAAAATTTTCTCGTATCTATCTAGATGAACCTGCTGATCCCCTACCTCCTCTCTTATTCAGTTTGTTGTCTCAAGTTTCAGAGGGATCCGTGGCAGCGCTTGCTCTCACTCAAACTGACACTCAGCCTTCAGACACAAAAACTTCAGACTTTACTTTTAATATCACAGGAAATGGAAATGTTGGATAGTTATATGTAGAAATAATGGGCATCCTGAGGACTCAGCTGACCTAAGACACCTGCTACATCCTGGGACCTTCTTTTGGCATTTCTTTGGTCTCTACAATCTCTACAATCAAGTGAAAGTTTAGAAAGAAATACTGTTTAGTGATAAATAATAAATAACAAATTAAGCTCTCAGCCTGCTTTAAGACATTATAAAACCTTTACTAAATGTCTCCACTTGGTAAAGACCTACAGACCCGCTTCTTCCCCTCAAATGAATCACACGATTGTCTTTCACCAGCAGTTTTGTGGAAGAGACATTCATTGACTTTCAGTAACTAAATATGGGATATAACTGGACTAATATAAAAATGAGAAATGAGATTTGCTAGATGTGAACATTGTTTCTTGCAATTGTAAGGTAATGGAGGATATATCCATCCACATCTCAGGCAGACAAAGGGATTTGCTTTCACTGAAAATCTTTCCGACCTTGTTCCAAACCCATTTGGAGGTGTAAACTCACTGCACTTCACTCTCAGAAGTCAAATTTACCCCAGCTCCCTTGATAATTTCTTCTGATCCATTACCCAGCATGCTGATGTGTTGTTTGTAGCTACCGTGCAGCTGCGTCTGCTGCAAAACATACAATCAACCGGAGGCAAACCCAACAGACACAGAAGAATTTATTTGGTAAACAGGGTTTTATTTGATATCCTGTTGAGCTGCGACGTACAGTAGTGGAAAATGATATTGCGTTCATTTGTTTATGTGCATTAGCAAAGGAATCTAATGGTTTATGCATACGAGGCCAACAGCGGAGGGCTCAGATGATTTAGGTTGATGCTCATTTTATGGAAATCAAAGCAAGAAATAAGAACAGTTCTTGTAACGCACAGACGCCTCCCCTCCTCCTGGTTTTCTGTCCCGCAGTTGTGTGTCAAGAAAATTCTGTGCCTCCTCCTCACCACCTTCTTCCTCCCTCCCTCACCCTTTTTCTCCTTCGATCTTTCTCTTCCACCTTCCCCCCATCCCATTCTCTTGTTGCTGTCAGAACACATTAGGATGTTGCTAACGAGCGACTTAAATTAGAATCCCCCGCAGTCCTATCCAGGTGTGGGTAATGAGGTGGGGAAACAGGAGATTGGGGCTCCTCCTCTAGTCTTTCACTCACTAAACAGGAGAGGAAGATCATTCACTTTGCACAAGCAACACATTAAAATATTCCCATGTACCTTAAGGTGTAACAAGGTTATACGCTGGTAATATGACAGACACAATGGGCTTAAATTAGTGAGAAACACACATTTTTCTACATACAACACAACAATGACAGCTGTTATTTGTTTTGCATTGCTGTGGATTTATGGAAAGTGAAATGCACTAACACGGACAAGCTTAATGGGAATTGAAGTCGTAAGTTCGTGAAATGCCATCGTGAGCTTTCTTGTCAAGGCCATCAGTTAGATCTGAGCTCCAGCGGCTGATGGGCTGTGATCTGTTATCGTCCCTGTGGCCTGGCCTCTCACAGACAGGCTAAATAGGTGGTCTCCCTCCACTGGAGGTGGAAATGAATCTGGCCTCAGACACCCTGCTTGTCTCCCCGTCTACCTGTCTAGGCCATCTCAGGTCGTTTGATGTGACGGGTTTGAGCGGAGGATATGTGGACATGTGTGTGTGTGTGTTTATGTGTGTGTACATGTGTGCGAGACAACACCTCAACTTTCCAAAACTACAGAATGATCAATTGCAGCACAATTTTATTGAAATGAATTAGCTTTGATCCTTTCTCTGGCTTATTTGATGCTCTGAAGCAGCATTGTCAGCTAAACACTCAGGGACTCAGATTTTTCCTGCCCTCCATCACTGTCCATCGAGCCGCCGCGACTTATCAGGATCAACAAAGGCTTTGACAGAGTGACGTAGTCACAATTGATGGCCATCTGCCTTGCATGAAAGTTTGGAGAAAACTAATCTGATTACCATCTCTCCTCGCTGCCTCAGCGTGTTTCTGGTCCAGGAGCTTTTACAGTTTGACTTACAGTGGAGAAGCAGAGGCACGGACCTGGACTTTCCATATATACATGTAATAAGGTTCACTGGTTGCCTTGTCTGTCTGCCGGGTTGTTAAACTGTCACTCCAGACATGTAGAGGGCTTCCACTATTCTCTGCCTCTGCACTCTTTTATTAAACCTTTTTCAGGAGGATTACTGTGTGAGAATAATAATGTTAAGTCAACTTGGTGGGTATCGCTCACAATACTGCAGATGTGTAGCAGCAGTGTCAGAGGGAATCTGCTGAGAATGGACAAAATTAAACTGCCATTCAAGCACAATACAAATAAAACATGAATTAATTATTAATTGAAGTTCACTGAAGGACTTGGTTTTTGATTATTTCTTTTCACCACCTTCCCTCAAACTACTTTTTCATTTCGTGACTCTCAATAGTTTCCAGAATGAGGTACCTATCAGTCAAATGTGCATAGCCTACCTACATGCCTGGATTCCTCCGTGTATGATTATTGTACATGACCGTACTGTTCAATTCTGAAGACTGAAGCAAAAACCTGATTTAATAAAACCTTTGTGCTACCAAACGCCAATGCAAATATGCTGTAAGTGTTTTGATATGACATTGCTAGTCCATAGCTGGAGCCAGGAGGCATTAAGCCTATCCTAGCATGAAAGACTTGAAGCCGGGGGGGGATGGCTAGTCTGCCATTCTCCAAAGTTGTCTCCAGCTGACACGTTGTATTCTTGTTTGTTTAACCTGAATGTAAGAGGGTTTGTGCGGTACATGATTGCCCTTGCTGCAAATCCAATAATCTAAGGTTAGTGGCTCAGGCGTACGATCTCTCAGTAGGTAAATGCCACTAGCTGTGTAACTTTGCCATGTGAGATAAGCCCAAAAGTAGGTTGTTTATCTCAGCGTTCGTCACAGAACGTCGCAAACTCATATCAATACGTTTTCTGTATGAATGTGCTAGTGTTATGATGATGGTTGGAGTGACCTCTGGAATTTTGGCATCATCGTGAGGTTTCCAGGAAACCAGCAAAGACTCAAGAAGAGGTTTTAGAGGTGTTTCCCCCCTGCTTCCAGTCTTTATGCTAAGCTAAGCTAAGCTAAGCATCTCCTGACTCCAGTCCAATGGTTAACAAACACACAAGAGAGTGGTACCGATCTTCTCAAATATCTTGGCAAGAAAAAGAGTACATGTATTTCTGTATATATATACTACTACTACTAGCGAATCCAAGGTAATATTTTCATCATAATAATTTTATGATTTGTCCCTGAAATGCTCATAATGGATTTTCTGTATTCACAGGAAATGAGGCTACAAAAGATACTTGTCATGCTTTTATGGCACTATGAAGAGAACACCACAAAGAGCAACTTACCTAATAAATGGCCATGTGGAATTTGAGAGGATTGGGAAAATCTGGACACAGAAAACAAGCAGCTCTCTTGTGCACATCATTGGCATTGATCTCTGCAATAAAACCCAGAGTTTGAGTTGACAAAATAAATGTGACAAATTACAACAGATCCATCACACACCGCAGGATGAGCTGTCTTGCCAGTCTCCTTGGAAGCTTATTGGACAGATTGGACGAGCTCCAGCACGTCGTTGTGGAGCATCGGTCCCCTGTAGCACCTGGTGCTTTGTCTCCACTTTAAATAGCTTCCGTCTTCATAGCTGGCTCCCTTCCTGACACAAAACTCCCCTGCGAAAAAAACAGAAGAGAGAAGTGAATTGGTGTCTGCCTCCCTCTCAGGTACATCCTTCACTTCCCCGCCCCCACCTTCTCCTCTCCTCCCTCCTCCTCCACTCTCTACTGCAATCGGCTGCCCAGTCAAGCAGCTGTCAAGGTGAGGCGGTTTTACATGGTGAGGCTCCAATGCCCTTGTCCAATTTCACTTTGGAGTGAAGCTGGGCTGAACATGCCAATCCTGATATTACCAAACAAATTAAATCACGCGGTTGGGCGCAGAGGAGAGTGTTGAGGATGCTGGGATGGGTGGGTGGAAGGCAGGCAGTGGGGGAGGAGGGGGAGCAGTTGTCAACTCAGCTGAGCAGCTCTCTGCCTGGCCTGATCAGGACATCCTAGGAGGAGAATCATTAATTGGCTCAGGATGGAGGGGAGACAGCTCTGTTGCTGCTGGCCATGTCCATGAAAAAGCCATGATGGTGGACAATTAAAGGCCTTATTAGAGATGATGCCGCCACAGGAGCTGCAGACAAAGTGACAACTCCACCAGCCACGCTGAAAAAACCCCACCTACGTGGTTTAGATGATGTAACTTAGCATAAATGTCAGCCTCAGTGGCACTGGATGAAATGTCAGGGGATCACCAACGTCATTAGGATTCCTCCTCTGGGGACAAAAACTGAATAGTAATCTATCTAATAGGTGTTGAGATATTTCAGTCTGGACCAAAGCGGTGGCCCGACGTTGCCATCCCTAAAGCTGCTAGTGTGGCTAAATGCGAGTGATCTTATTAAATGTATCAATGGTAAAAGGCAACTTTTGGCATCACAGCCTCATAATCATATAACGTCATTTTCTTGTTGCCAACAGTCATACAGGGAGAAAATCCATTACCCAAGAAACAGAGCTGCCAGTTTCCCCACCTACAGTGTTCTCAATCGACCGGAGCAGAACCTCCCGACTCCCGCCTGCTGCTTTTCATTTGACACGTCTAATGAGGAATGATGTAGACCAGGGACACCAGGTGAATGCGGCAAGTTGTTAGCCAAAGTCGGGCTGCATTTTGACAAACAAGTGCAACTTAACTTTTACTTGACTGAAAAACATGCTCTTCTGCTCTCATTACCTATCACCATCATTAATGCTTTAACCATCTCCAGCTACACATGTTGCTCAGTGCAACAAGTTCAGATCTGGAAGGGTTGTTGAGCGTGATTCTGGGAAAGGTGGGAAATATCTTCAGTAGCAGCAGATGAGGTAGGCACCAAAAAGTATACTACACTTCTTCACAAAATAACACCAGGAATGGATTGATCATGACAGTGAGAGTATCAGGGGGTGGAATTTTCTTCAAATAACCCTGTTTCACTCACAAGTTTCTGCTGGCATATATTATATATGCTCTGTATTACTTTTTCTATTAACTCAGAAAGCTATGAAATTGATCTCATCACCTGGGAAAGCTACCTGACTTTTTTTTTTCTTTTTTTTTTGTTGATGCTGGATAATCTGTGAAGCACCTGCTGAGTGAAGTTTAAATTTTATTAGAACACTGCTCATTTCTATAAAAGCTAATGGGAAAAGTATAATGTGAATGTGGTCATGTGTCAGATTTGAGCTTGTATCCTTGGAGACAGCCATGTCTCTGGATTTTCACTTTACAAATTGATTCCTGGATGGAACTATAAAACTATATATTACTAAATGCAGAACTGTTATTTATTGTATTTACCAAACAGAGGGAAATTAATTGGCAAGTCAAACAAAAACACAAATGGCTCAGTCAGATGTTTTATCCTTATCCCCTCAGATATCACTTATGCGATCCCTTAAATTGCATGCATTCAACATTTGTCCAATTCTTTGGTTTATGACCAAATACCTGCAAACTACTGACATTCCTATCAGCCTCAGCTTTGTGTTTAGTGCTAATTAGCATGCTAACACCCTTAACTGAGATGGTGAACATGACAAAGATTAAATCTGCTAAATGTGTTGGCATTTCCACACAAACTTATCCACTTGTGTCACTTGTGCTCCCTCTGGGATAAAACTGCAGCAGTGGATCAGAAAGCAGGTAGAAAGAAAATGTCCTTCTAGTGTACATCTGCAGAATCTGAATTGTGTTTGAAAGCCAAGGACTTGTGATTATGTGTACGTTGAAGCCACACCACCTCATGCTGATCCCAGGAGTAATTTCAGGCTGAACCACCGTTGGATACCCTTCTGACAGACCTCCTTGTTTACCTCAAATCCAAAATCCATCATTGGAAACTTACTTGCTGGTTGGAGAGCCTCCTTGTTCTCTTAATGCAATAACATTGACGACAGCCAGCACATTTCCAGATACGCAGCACTGAATCAATGTGTGCAACAGGAGCAGAAAGGTTCACACCGAGCCCTACCGCACAATCATTGATTTCTGAAGCACTGTGATGTGCTAAATACTGCCCGACATCAGAAATCGTGTGAACACCACTTAGCCAGCCACTCGTGTGATTAGAACAATGTTTGATTTAAGCAGGAAATAGGCTTAGGCTGTAGTTAAGAGAAACTGAAGAATGGAAAAGAACCAGTGGTTGATGTTGCATAAAGTACAGTGAAGGAAAATGGAAAAACTGAAGGAAAGTGGAAATTTTTAGCACTGCTACAAGTCAGACCGTATTAAAACAGAATTCAGGTCATTCATATTTCATGTGTTCCTGTCCTAGTCAGTACTGTTAACTTCCTGTTCCCAAGCTGGACTCTACCGTCTCTGTCCACCTGCAACCTACTTATCCATATGTTACACTGTAACTGAGCCATTCGTCTAATCTTAACTTAACAAAGTAATACAGTAGATTGTGTTGAAAGTATTGTTGAGGCTTGTACAGTAATGTGAGCAACTAGAACAAGTACACACTTTGGGTATTATTGAGGGGAAAGGCTTGGCTACAAAACGATGTGCTTACACTGAGAATGTGTCCCATGTTTAAAAATGCCAATGTGAAATACCCTTAACCAACACTTCATGCACACTTACACTAATACCACTTCAGCACGGTATGCCATGCCAAGAGCGCTCCATAATTAATCACACTCTGCTGCTCCACACTCCAGTACAGCTAATTTGGCAAACTGGCAATAAACAACAATGAAGAAGAATGGTGTCGTTGTCATTTCATCCGCAATCCAGTTTAACCATGTGATGACATCATCAACCCAGGACGTCCCAATGGAGTTGCAGAGTCGGAGGAGCCGCTGCTTCTGGAAGTGTTTTTCCCCCATTCTACTCCTATTTAATTTCTGTCCTTTTAACGTTATACTCAGTGTTACGTAACATAGAAACACAGGAGTCTCCTGGATAATGAAGAAGAAGAACAATCAGGGGCACAAATCAAAGTGGTGGCAATTTAAGAAAACACTTTGTTGTTGCAGACATGGAGCCATAGTTGCTGAATTCATCTGCAATTAAGCCAGAATGTAAAAGTAAATCAATTTAAGTTGCAGACTATAAAATGAGTTTTCTCAACACTGTAATCTTTAGCTTTGTGGGGCACATTACGGCATTATAAGCTTGGTGGTGTTTCTTGCTGAAATGCAGCATGGGAGTCAAAGTTTCTAATATTTCCAAAACCTGGAACTATTCCTTTAAGGTCTGAATAGTCGCTTTGAATGTAAAGTTCCCTGCTGTGCAGCTGGAGCATTACAACCCAGGAAGTTATACTTTGCTCATGGCAGATGCCTTGTTTGATAATTAAAAACTACTTAAATCAGGTTTGTTTTGCAGAAAAGAAAAGAAGGGTTCCATTATGATTTGAACTGAATATCAAGTCATTTAAAGTTTCAAAATAGTCACTTAAGCATGTTTCACTCTGTGCTGTCCCTTTTCTGTCTATACAAAGTGCATCAGTACATATTTAAATCAGCATGTGAGCTGTTGATGTGCTGCTGCATCACTCTCACCAAGAAAAAAAAGTGACTTTGATTGCTTCCCATATTATGGCTTGGGCAATTAAAATCATAATGGCAGATTTTAGACACCAAACTAATGAGCTCAACTCTTCTGAGTGGAAATGCCATTAGACGTCCTAATGGGGCTCCTTCACCGAGTAACAAAACAAATCCTCAGCTGCTACATATGAGATGTGCTGCTTCCCAGACTAGAGATCAGCACACAATCTTTGTTTGATTAATACTGTTTGTTTACATGAAGATATAAAGAAGCATCTCCCCCTACTGCTCTACAACGTCGGATACAATGTGATATATAATTGGATGCTTGCTGTGAAAACAGAAAAAGAGTTGGTGGCATCCTGGTCCTGAATGATGAATTGTGAAGAGAGGAAAGAAGTGGATTAGGGTGCTGGCAAAGTACTTTTTCACCTCTGTTCTCTCTACAGTCGGAACAGCTTCATCCATGTCTCTGTGATTCAGCAGACTCAGTGTTACAACCACCGATCTGTGTGCATGTGCATCCGCTGTACGTTTTCATTACACTATATCCAAATGTGTCGCTTGAGAAATATGACACCTTAGTTGCCACATAAACCAAACAGACGGTTTCTGAAAAATTCTCATTCCTCCACTCCTTCCTTAAGCCCTTCCTCCTCCCCCCTCAGCCATCCTCCGCTGGGGATGAGGATCATTGGAGGGGGAAGATTTCATCATCAGGCCCTGCCAGGATCTATTCCTGCTTTGGTGTGTCCTCTGAGATCTCTGCTCTGTGCCAGGGCTGATGATGATCCAGGCTCTACACCTCCACTCCCACTGGAGCATATCAATCACCTCCACACCGCTCACACCACTGGAGGGGGAGGGAGAGGGAGATGTGGGGTGGGGGGGTGGGGGGTTGGGGTGGTGAAGCCTTCGCCTCCACTTCACTCATATCATAAAAGGACAGAAAAGGAGAAGCTGGAGGTGGGGTCGCTGCAGCCGGCACCTCTGCTCCTGTGATATCTGTCTGCAGTCGCAGGATGCCAAGAAAAGACCCCAGAAGGTAAGCTATGGCACATCTTTGGGGGAGGGCATATATATGTGTGTGTGTGTGTTCTGCTGTTGTGGATTTTATATTTCACCTAATCTCTCTCAAATCGGAACAGACACCTGGGGCGTGAAATAGATGTCTGTCCCAACAGAGGGCACCCAGAACTTCAAACACAATCATTCAAAAGGAATCACTGGATGTGTGTCTGTCTCTGAGAAACTAAATCCCTCCATCATGCTTTGGCCTCAGACTTAACATGACTGTCATTTCTTGTTTTCGGAGAGACATAGGTTTCAGGTCACGGGATCAGCCTGGCTTCTCTGATGATACCAGTGTGACTCTGCTGGGAAATAAGATGGTCAGTGAAATGATACAATTAACTCTGATGCCTGCCTTATGTTGTAAGACTTTAGAAATGAGAAAGATTCAGCCAAAAGGTTGCAGTACTTCACATCTCCATTTCAGTAAATTTTGCAATTAAAAGAAGTTGTTGTGCAGGTATGGTTTGTAGATGCAGAAAAGCAGTCCTATATTGAGGCCAGGTGCAGGATTACAGATTCAGTGAAGGGAGAATATACACTTATACACACACACTGGATTAAATAAGACTGTTAAAAGGCTCTGTCTCTACAATTTCGATTCCAGATGTCCCCTCTATGGATGGCAATGCCGGTAGGTCAGTCTGTTAATGTCGGGCATTAACCAAAGTATCAGACAAATAACAAGATTTGGGAGTTTTAATCCCGTGTGTGTACTCTCCACTTTTTTCTCATGGTTTGTACATGTTAACATGAAGGAGTATCTTACAATGATGTCCAAACATGAAGAACCTAACATCTGCCAGACCTTGTAAACTGACATGGCTCACCTGTTCAGGAAACTTGAGTTCTCTTCTGAACATTTCCATTCACAGCGAAGAAGAGAAATGTGATTTGGAAAAAAGCAATCTTGTCAAGCATTTGTACAAACTATCACAGGCATTGAAACCGTTATCTTTGGAGTCTTTGGACGCCAAGGTGAACAATCATTTTGAAATTGCTGAGTGTTTCTACGCTGTTGTTTTGTTTCCTTCTTTTCCCTCCTTCTTATCTGATGTTATTTTATTTCTAAGTATGTGAAGTACATGAAATGCTGTTTTTGTTTTCCTTCAACGATCGTGAAAACCGAGACTACATGTTTCATTGTTTCATTTAATGATCGTTATCGTATGTGTGAAATATATGCAAAATTCAACACAAATACAGTTCAAATATTTCCTGCACGTACAAAGTTAAGCACTTATTGAAAACACTGCAACAAATGCAGATGCTAACCAGGAAAGCAAATACAAAAACAGTAGTAGAACATTTATGAAACTGGGAGGTTAATGTTGGAAACCACCAGCAGCTGAGACTTAGACAAAACAGTGCTTCCTTTCTTATGTGGATCAGAGCGGAAGAGAAATGTTAGAGACCGTGTGTAAACATGTTGAGAGGCAGAGGCTGTGTATGTGGATTGTATAGAGGCGAACAAAGATATAACCTTTGTTTATGAGTGCAGGCAGGGTGGCTGACAGTGTGTATAAGTCAAGTGAGGCCAGCCCACTCGGAGATCTACTGGCGCACATTAATCAAGCACCAGGGGAGGAGGGAGATGCCTCCACACACCTCCGCAGGACTTTCTAACCAGAGGGAGGAAATGACCACAAGGTTATTGTACCTCCATGAGACAGAGAAGCACTTTGATTCAACACTGCTGCGCTGATATGCCTCTCCATAAATGCCTACTAACTGTGAACCGCAAGGATGATGGCAATAGACTTTTAAACGTCAGAGAATGGTTTGTCTGGAGTCATTTCGCAGCAGGAGTTATTACCGCAATAATATCCAGGAGTGCGTCCTTCAGGGTGATTATGGTTGTGATAGTGATGCAGTAGACGTGAGGCACAGATGGGGATTACTGGTTATTATTGCAGTTTTACAATAATAAATAAATAAAATAAGAAAACTCTGGGAGAAAACTAATTGTGAGTTTTGCTTTATGGTAATTGTGAGCATAGCTGAAACTAATTTTTGAAAGTTGTGCTAATATACAGGGCAAAGAAAGACTCTGCAGGAGTTCACCATAAAAGCCAACACAGCGTCTGTATTTAAAAAAAGCATTTTATTAAAACAAAATGCTTATTTACAAGGCAAAAGATAATACTTCTGTTGGAAAAGGCTTTGCACCTTTACAAAAAGGGGAGGAATATGCATACACAGGGAGCTTGGGAATGACACATTTGCATTACAGCTGTTGTAGCTTATTACACCGTCAATTCGACCAGTAGTTTTACTTTATTACATGACAACAGGAAATGGAAAGACAAATGTAAAGTAAAATCACTTTTGGAATAGTCGGACATGTTAATATAGTTCAGAAAGCGCATCATTCAGCAGTGATAGAAAAGAAGCTACGCGTGTTTCAGTTTAAATACAAATTTGAAAGTGACAAATGGCTATTTTAAGAGGACAAAAATAAAAATGGAAATATTATAAGCTGTTGATGCAGCAAAATCCAGACGCCACTAAAGCAACCAACAGAACATTTCCTCACCTCTTAAATATAAAATAAAAAAATCCCATAAGCTTGAGTGAGTGGCTCATTGTGATACCTACACAGATATTTGTCATATTGAAGACAGGGCAACTGGCTTCGCTCATAGAGTCCTTGTCATTTAGATATAAAAATAAATATAAGTTGAAGGAGAAACTGTGTCTTCATGATAAGGTTCTATTAGTCCAGATACAACCTGTTAAGAATACCGGCAGGCCCTGTTCAAACTACCAATGTGACAGACTTTGTCACAGGGCCTTTGTTTAAACTTGATTCCACTTGGCAAACTATTTCTGTGTATTAAGAGAAAATGGATCCATCCAGGTTCTGTTACAGTGAAGAGCAACATACATTCAACAACCCTTGCCCGTGTGTGTCAGAAACATAATAAAAGTAAACAAAAACAGCTTAACTTGCCCTGCATCTCGTTTCATCGCCCTCATTCTCCTCCATGGTGTCACATGTTTTCCTCTCGGGTCTCTCAGAGCCAGGGGTGCCAGGCAGGGTCCATGCGGCACAGATTGTCCAGGCTGTTTGCTGCAGCCACCAGGGTGTTGACCTTACTCTCGCCACCCTCGAACTGGGCCAGGTTATGCAGGCGGGTCATGATGGCCGTGACAGCCTTCTGGACCAAAGAGACTAATTGCTGGGAGTCCATGTTCTCTGGTTGGCCGGCCGGGGAGAGAGGCATGGACGTGTCCTCTTGGGTCTTCTTATGCCAGGCAATGATCTCATCGCGAAGGACTGCCTTCAGGATGCCATCCACCTATCAGATACAGAGGAAAAGAAGCAAGAATGAATGGTGTACTATGAAACAATTTTTCTATAACTGGACCCTCAGACTACCAATGGTTTTTTTGTGCCACCTAGTCAAACTAATCAGTTATGATCACAGAAATGTAATTTTGTTTGATGACAACACAAGTCTGGAGGAAAAAAATCACTTGGTTAATTTAACTTATTGGCTTTATTTACTTAATTTAATTAACTAATAAACTTAACTTACAAAAACATAAGAAAATTACATTTATATGCAGCAGGAAAGTTCTTTATTGACATTGGAAACAATAATTTGACACAAAAGAAAATCTTAACTCAAGATCCATTTACTTGCTTTTTCCTGAGCTTTCAAATCACACATCGTATGGTCTTCCTCTAAAGATAATCCTTTCTGTCAAAGACCACCTTTGAACAGACACAGGGTTTATGATTTCTATCCAAAATGTCAACGTTGGGCCACATGGTGACAACTGAGCAAACTCCATCCACTGATGAAGACCAAACGATGTGGTTGAAAGTGCCAGACAAAGCATGTAAGTGGACCCTTTATAAGTATTGTTTTTGGTCATATTTTCATACTTTTTAAAAAAGTTTTCCCAGACCTCTCTTCATCGTACTTTGCGTTACAAAAAATTATGCAAAAACTCAGGTGGTGTATAAACCTTTTCATAGCTCTGTAGTACAACGTTATAATATAGGTGGTCACAAACACATTACAGTTCATGAGATTCCTTGCTAATTCAATAACTATGGCATGTATCTGAAGTTCTCAATTATGTGTCAAAGGACTGCTGTTAATAGTATATATATATATATACACACACACACACAATATGACAATCCTCTTTCCTAAGCCATGTGTTCAAAGTGTCCATCATGGGAATGAAAGCAATGAAACATAATGAAACCTCAGTCCAATTAAGGGTGTGTCAATCATTCTCAGGGAAATCTCTCTGTGTTGTTAGCAGCTCATTAAGGTGACAGAGAACTTAAAATATATAACCATCAAAACCATGATGGGGCCACAACACTAACAATCATGACCTAACTAGGTACACACTGTTCCCTATCCTTACGTAAAGTGTTTATATGGTTTCAATATATTTGAGTGAATGATTGTTACGTGGCTTGTTGTGTTTTGTTGTTTTCCCTGGAAACGTCCTTTTTCTTTGACCACAGGAAGCCCTGGCTTCTGGCATTCGGCCTTAACTAGTTTACATAGTGGAGCGTTTTGTTTATGTGCATCTTAAGCACTCCTGCTCCCTGCACATCAGTCAGACGTAAAGTATGAACCAGACCTATACATAGACACCACATGCCTGTCATTACTGCCCTGCTGGAGATACATTATATAACCCTGACTGCTCATTGTATTGTTTTTGTTTGGTTGTGCATTTGTGAACCTTCGCTCTGGGTTTATCTAAGTTTAAGCACTAAACAGTATCTGGAGAATTCAGCAGGAACTTAAATTTGACAACAAACCTCATGAAAAAATTAAACACATTCTCACTGACTGACTCGAACCTGACATCTTAAGTACACCTCTCCTAAAACCATGAATTTCAAGATTCATGTCATTTGAGTCAAGTTGAGTTTACTTTTTTCAAGTGTACTTTAACATTTAAATGCATAATCAGTGTGAAAACTAGGAAATTTTACAGAATGTAAACAAGGATGCAAAAGATGTGCTCTTTAAAGCAGCTAAGCTTCTGCTCATATGCTATATATTCAATCCCTCTATTCTGAGCTGTAGTTTATTTGAAAACACGGCAGAATCATAATAAAGTAACACTTTTTAGAGCAGACAAGTTACCTTAAAATTTGGCTGGGCGAAGCATCGTGCCACTGCAATCATGGATGCAGTGAGCGGGCCAGAGACGCCGATGGTGGTCAGGAACTCCGAGATGTTTGGCGTCAGCCGAAATGGAACGGGGCGATTGGCGTCCAGGTCACCGGTGGCATCGTTGATGTCAAAGCGGAAGTAGGAGACGTTTAGCTTTCCTGTGTCCTAAAAACAGAGAACACAGTAAAAGGTAATGTTTGAAGTACATAGCAGTGTTCTTACAAACAAGTGTGTGTAGGTTAAGTAGGTTCTATGCATCATAAGAGGGAGGACATTTTAAAGGAAGCACCTGCTCATAACTACAAGCGTATAAAGAAAAGTGACATATGAATATTCCTTTCTCCACTGTTCTCCACAGTCCTTAGACCACAAGATGAGTGTTCTTTAGAGCGAGGGGAAGATACGAAACAAGCTCACACCAATGAAATGGCTGCAGTTATTGATCTGAGTGCCCCAGACACCGTAACACATCAAACTATCAGCAGCAGAACATCTATAGTCCTCAATTCACTCCCACTCCCCGCTGACTTAAATATATATGGCCAAGTTTTCATCCATAAGCCTGCATTTATGTGCGAGAGGACCGCTACACGGGCAGCCATTCCGCAAAAGATAAGCTCCCTTATATGAAAAGGTGAGTGGCTCTGACAGCTTTATAGCAGAGCATTTTATTCCAGCTCGTGCTCCCTCTCCTCCTCTGTCTCGCCTCTTTCCCTCCCTCCTCCTCCTTAATTCCCTCCCTTCTCTCTCTCCTACTGTCATTTGGTCCTCCAGGCCCTAGCAGAGGGCCTCGAGGCAGTGGGCTGAGACACCAGCTACCCCCAGGAGGCTCAGATAAGCCCGCAGACAGTTGGCTGTGGAGGCCGCGCTCAGAATGCTAAGTCACCACACTAGTGGCCAGCGATGGCTTAATTTTGGGGCTGGTGTGAATGGGATGATGCAACACTAATGTGTCACATGTAGTGACTTCGGGCTGTGAGAAAGTTATTTTCAGAACAAATGTCAATGATATCGAAGGAGTGGAAATTCAACAGACTCTCTAGAGATGATGTGTTGCTTTATGAAGACAAATGTTGAAAGAATTGAGTGTATAACTGAATTATGGTCTGATGAATGCCAAAAAGCAGGGTCTTTTTTTGTTGTGTTATATAAGCGGCAACTTGATGGAAGTTAAGGTCTCCATTTAGGCAGGGTGGGGCACAATGCAATGGCTGTGATGGCCTGTCCTTGCACTCTCTCTCTCTCTCTGTTTGTGTGTGTGTACACTCTCCGTACCGTAATCCTCCTGTGTCTAATGGGATCTGCGGAGTGGAACAGGCAGAGAGGGGGCTTAATACCAGTGCTTAGCTGCCCGGAGGAACGCCTGTCAGCAAAGGCCGATTAGGATCAGAGGGGAGGGGTGGCCAACTGACACAATCATCTTTAATAATGACTTTGAGAAAGCTGTCTGCGGACCCTGAGCACCAGACGGATGTGCGTGCACTGAGAGGCAGACGCACGAACACACAAACACGGCCTCTTCAAATTGAAACGCCTCTGATAGCTGTAGAGCAGAGGGACTGAATATAACGTTCTGTCAAAACATCCTTCGCATTGACAGCGGCAGGCAGACTGATAGGCCTAGCGTGAATGTCATGGGGGAGAATGGTAATTCATACGGCCAGATATAGAGAACGTAATGGTGATCTCTTAATGCATCTATGAGAGGGTACATCTATTGAATTAGCCCCTGTCACATGGATCCCGCTTGCCCTTGACAGAGTCCAACATGTTTCTGCTTGTGTATCTTTACATGGGGCTCCTACCTGTGCTATCTGCAGCATCTCGGGGTTGAGCCTATTGAGGTGGAGCATAAACTCGGCCAGGCCTATGAGGGCCAGCTGGATGGTGAACATCTTCCGGAAGGTCCAGTAATCGGTGGCGTTGGGGAAGGTGTGGAGGGCCCACTCCTTCAGCATGCTGCGAGGCACCATGTTCCCCTGCACCTCCTTCAGGATGTCCCGCAGGACCTGTTAGTAGACAGGAGGAGGCAGCAGAGGTTAGGTAGGTGGCTGTTGTCCAGCTAATGTTGGTCCTCCTTGCATTCATGTTCTACTTTATTCAACACAATGCTCCGCCCTTTTTAACTCAACACACAACTGACAGTAGCAATTGTTATGATATGATTCAATGTCCACAGTTCACCACAGTTGATGGTGGATTTTCTTATTTCAGGGGCCAATAGTTCTCCATCTATAATATCATCAATAAACGTCAGGCTTTTGTGTTTAAGAGTGCAAAGGCTCTATGTCATAAAAACAGACATACATCATAGATGAGGCAGAGATACATCTTCTCCACCAAAAACAGTGTCATAGAACAAAATGCAATGTAGCCACTAAAAATATTCAAATTAAGCATACGGCCTGGTTGGATGATTTTTCTCTCTCCAGAACAGCCACCATCATTTTACATTGTGCCACCATGAAGCAAAAACGGACTGACAACACAGCTAGTGGCGAATCCAGCCAAGCAGGTGCAAGAAGAACATCTATTATCTGTTGACTGGTTGATATAGTACCTTGGAAATTATATTTGACTGACTACCACAAACGAGAGCAAATCGTCCCCGTCTAGTGGAAACCATGAATCTCCAAATTCCGACATTTTTTACATTTCAAATTAACTGAAGAATTAAATGTTCCTGTAAAAGGTTGAGAAAATTCTCCTTTATCTTACACAAAAAAACCCCAAAAACTGTTGGAGATACATGGTTTACACAGGACAGTTACACTTGGCTTCATGAAATTAAATTACAATTCAATCACCCAGGATGCATATCAATGCAGGGTATTAAAAGAGGTCACAGCTGTATTATGCACTGTAAATGTTATGTGTGTGTGTATGCAGATCTGTTCATATGATACCTGGTGGCTGGCCTGTGTGCCTCTGGCCTGCACAGTGGCCAGACGATCATAATATCTGGAAATGGGGTTGTCATGTTCGATGCCCTTCTTGGCGCAACGTTGTTTGTAGATTTCCACCAGTGACAGAGATGAAGGGTTGTCCTCTACCAGCCGCATCTGAGGCGACACTGCCACCACCCGGGGCACTGGAGAGATGGAGGAAGGGAGAGAGGGGAATTAGACAGGATACAGGTGGGGAAGAGTTGGGCAGGGGAGAGCAGAGGGAAGAAATAAGATGGAGGGTAGCCCGCGGGAAAAGAGAAGGAGAGAGAGCGGTAGTAGGGAAGGAGGTAAGGAGAAGGGAAAAGAACCAAGTCAGTGACACACAAACTGTAAACATTTGGCTGCACTTGCTAGAAAACTGTCCCCATTTTACCACAGTGTAAACCACAGATCTAAACCTAAACTAAAATACACCAGAGTTGGGAAACAGCTGCATTGAAGACAAGCTTTCTCTCAACAACAAGCGGGGTAAAAGAGGGTAAAAGGCTGTGCATGGGCCACCCAGTCAAAGCAGTCTAAACATTTACATACACTGGCACCTCAAATCAAATCAATACCAGCCATTCCAGTTGGGAGGAAATGGGTTGGAAGGGACTGTTGAATTCCCAATCCATATTTCCCCTTAAACAAACCAATCAAGTGAATAAATTGAGAGTGGGCAAACATCTGGGTGGAGGCAAACCACAAGGGGATGACCGGAGAGGAAATAGCTCTTGAAAGCCCAATTGAAATTGTGTGTGTGGTGTGTGAGTGATTTGTCATTTGTCTCCTCTTTTCTGAGAGGTTTACTGCCAATTGTGTGTGTGTGTGTGTACAGTGTACAGAAGCACTAGAGGTGACAAAGTGTTGCTGATCACCAAAGACAGAAAGCTCTGATCGCATCTGTGATCAACAAATACATGTAAGAAAAAGAAAAAAAGCTCATTGTTATAAAAAGGTAATGACAACTCATAAAAAACATAATCGTGGTAAAATTTCATCCCTATATGTTTTTGAATCTCACGCACACAGACACCCAGTTCCCTCATCCCTGGTCCTACCAGTGAAGAAGAGGTGCCTCTTGGTGGTCTCCTTCCTCTTCTCCAGACAGGGGTTGAGGAGGCGCAGAAGCTGAAGGACCCTCTCCTCTCTGCGTGACTCGGTCAGGCAAGCATCATTCATCACCAGGTAAGGGTAGATCTTGCCATTGTGGCCGCGGATATAGAGACGACGTGCTGCAGTATTGTGTTTCTGGACAATTTCCACTCTGGGCATGAACCTGGAGAGATGTGCAGAGAGCAGGTAAATCTCTTTCATTCATTAGCCATTTAAAATATATTTAGAATAGAAAGGGACCCCCAAAAAGTAACATGTGAAAGTGATTGGTAGAGCAGAGTTGGTCAGAGTCAATCATGACTGGTGTTATATACCATCCTCTATACTACGTCCAGATATACTTTACCTTGCGATCTTGATGTAATAGTGTGTCGGTTTGGGCATGAGAAATTCCCCGGGGATCTCCACCTCGGCTGTCTGTGCAGAGAAGTTGCTGAGGAAACGACACTTTTCCTCAATGAGGAAGAACTTGGGCAGCTGCTTGGTCTTGGCCTCCAGGATCTTGATCCACTTCTTCAGCTTGGAGATCAAATTGTGAAGCTTCATGGAGCCTGGCACGCTGAAGTCAAAGTCTGGTAGGGGAGAAGAGAAAAGATAGTTAGGACAAGAATCTCCTTAAAATAAAATAAAAAAACACCAAAAAGAAGACCTGTACATCAAAATATGCCTGGTGGATTAAAATGATTTAATATCAAAGACTGAAAGCAGAACGTGACATTAAAAATTGAAAAAAATAAGAAAACAGCAAATATACAAACAAAAGCAGATGTAGGCTGCCGGTGATTCAAAACTGGCCAGATGAAATCCTCAGGCGGGCTCAGAAAATCTGGATGGGGGAGTCAATGTGCCACCCTTTCCCCTTCCTCATCAACTATGCTCAAAATGCCCTTCAGCAAGACACTAACCCCCCCCAACTGTTCCAGTGGAGCTGCTCTCGGCCGCCAACAATATACAAGTGTAACATACAGTAGTGGGCAGCTCCCAGGTGTGTTTGTGTGTGCGTGCGTGACCTTTAACCTCTCCTGCAGCTATATGCTCCTACACCTGTCTTATAAATACACATATGTTTCTAAGTAACCTTGCCAAATAAAATAGTATAAGGGGTTAAAATACACGCAAGCAGCAAACACACAAGGGACGTTACTGTTAAGTACTGTCAAATACGACAAGAGAAAGTAAAACGGAAATAAACAGTATCAAACTGAATGTTTATTGGTCAGGCGGCATTTCAATGCAAATGTTGCAAGGCCTGTTTGAAACCACAAATGGTTAAAGTTAATTAAAGTGAGATCTGGGTATTTACTTTACTGTTATTTACCCAGTAACATGGACTAAGAACACCTTGGTTTTCACAGTGATGGCTTAGGGGAGGGCAGCGGTTACACAAACTTACATCTGGGAAATGTCCATTCTAAATATTGTGTTGCACTGTTGCCCACTCCACTCCAGCAGTGTGGTGCCTTGCTTGAGGGAACTTCATGGATAAGTTATTCATGGCAGGCTGGCAGCACAAGGAGAACTGTTTGCTCTATCGACTTAAAACTCCCTGGTGGAGGCTGGGAGCTGATTAAATTAGAGCAATAAAAATGAGTCTTAAAGTATTAAATTCCTGTTTCAAGTCACAACTCATATTGCACATAACATATTGTGATGAGCTGCAGCAATAACAATGGAAGAAGGGGAAGTGAGCCAGGCAGGTTTTCCATTTTAAAGTAAAGCCCCCAGGACATCTCTGTAACATGAATGAATGCGCACGCATGCACGCACACACACACACACCTTCCTCTATTTCAGTACACCCTGTTGTGCCGCCTGTTATAATGAATCCATGAAACTGCAAGGCCTTGCCGTTTCAAACCTGTTCCATCTCTCCCAGAGTGAGACCTCCTAATACTTTAAATAAGCCCTTTAAAACAGCCAATGTTCTTTTCGGAGTGGCCCTATTTCGCTATCCGTCTGCCTGCAATTCACCTGCCTCGATAGCTGAGGTAAAATTGAAACAGTCCTGAGGAATTGCAAGCCGACTACAATTCAGCACCATAAAAGTGTATAATGCTTACAAATAGAAAAAGCGACACATGCTCCACTCCAGCCATAAAGCAGTTTAGTAATATAATTCCATCTTTATCGGATATAAAACTTTTACCTGTTTAGATCTGGAGACGCACAAGATGCAGGCATTACGTTATTACAACTCATAAAAATACCTGAATATTGAAAGTGGACCTTTTCTGAAACAGTTAGTAATGAATTCTTCACCTTGTTTTGATATCTCATTCTTGTTATAATATATTCTATTAATAATTTGAATTTAATTTAATTTAATTTGAATGCTTCACTGCAGTGGTCAGCAACACTTCCACACCTGTTGTTAAAATCAGATCTGTGGTGCATTGCGAACGATGCATTAATGTGTTTACACATAATGTAGCACTCATCCACCCTCAGGTCAGACAGTGAAAAGGGCTCCAGATATTGCACTTGACAGATGGACTGTGGCAACTTCAATTTTAGGCACATTTTCCAATTTATCTATTGGCCTTGGGACATCTGATATTTATGCAAACTTTGTCGAAAAGGACCAGCTGGTGTTCTGACATTAACATTATGGTACTATTTTTAACAAGAATAGAAACAATGGAACATCATACAATTAACCATACCCAAAGCAAATTTATTTTGTATGACCGTTGATCCTTAAAAGTGTGACGATATTAAAACTGCAGACAGTTTCTGAGAGAAACTACAGGGATGCTCTACGGCGAGTGCACTTCAGTCAACAACACCACAAGAGATATTTTCAGTCACCCTGAACTCATCTTTGACCCCTGCTCTGTCAGCTAGCTGGGGGAATAGGATGCTGAGAGAAAGAGTGTGTTGTGGAAAGTAGCTAGGCTGCTCTCTGACCTGTGTGTAGAAACCAGGGCCAGCATTCTGCCCTACCTGGCATACCACGGCAGAGGATCTGCACTGCTGCACAAAATTATGGATCCAGACTCAGGAGGTGGGAACCTCTGTATATTGAACCATCATTCCCTCATGACTCAGTGACTCAGTATTATGTCTGATTGTTGAGCATTGTTGGATTAGTTTCTGGCTATAAAAGGGTCACATTTAAAGCGTATGACTTGACAAGTACCTGAAGGTACATAGGTGCTAAGCCAAACTGCTATACAGAAGTATTCTGAGTTATATTTAACTGTGCTAAATGTCATTTTAGCTTGACAAATGACTATTCAATAGGCACAGAATTAAAAGCCAGGAAACTTGTGCATTTTTGTCAGAAAAAGCTCTGACAAAAGTCTCTGGAACAGATCCGCTGCTAAAACAGTAACTCATGAAAATAGCATTCGCCGTAATTGGATTTGAATGCCTCCCTGCTGCCAAATGTTATATGTGCACACATAAACCCATATTTTCCGGCCCACAAACCCTGTGAAAGCGAGTGAGCCACTAACGTGGTGCGGGGAATGGGAGCTTGGCTGCTCAGCAGCTCTGTAAACCCTGTTTGTTCCGCTCTGGAAGGCTTGTGTGGTTTCAGTCTCTGTCGGCCATGCTCCCACGTTGCCGTGGGGACAGCTGGGTAGCGATGGTCGGCAGGCACCCTGCGAGGCAGAAGCCCTGGTGACGCCTGGCTGCGTGAGCACAGCTGGCACTGCAACATCTGGTGAGATTCATCGGCACAGCGCTCACACCGAATAGCGCTCACTCTTGTTTGAGTAGTTCATTCAGGCAGTCCATGTGCCGATCCCGTGCTTTGCTTGCTAAAGCCATCACACCTGTCTTCACGTCTCCTAACGACTCTTATTCCTATTGTTTTCTATTTGCTAATCTACTCTCTTCCATCTTTTATGCTCCTTTCTGTAATTTTCTATGCTCGTCAGCTCTGGCTCACCCTGATTATGGCGTTTTTCCCCCTCTCTGAGACAGGTGATAATTTTTTTTCCCTAGCTGCTTTTCATTCACTCGCTGTCCTTGTCCTCCTCTGTCCCAGGGCCAAACACATTAGCTCTATTGGCCACTCTCAGGACCAGTGGAGGGGAAAAGCACAGGAGAGACTGAAGAGCAGAGAGGGGGAGGAGGAAGAGGAGGGCAGAGTTGCTGAGTGGAAAAATGGCAATAAAAAGGAGAGACCGGGCCGTTTACAGAGTGTAATTCAGCAAACATGTATGTGCAGTCAGTCCATAGGCGTGAAAAGGAGTTAGCAAAGAGGTTTATTTGAACTCTGAAAGCTGTGGGAGCTGCAGACGGTCCTTGCTTAAACTGGGTCCAGTGAACTGTGGTTCAACTCCCTTATGCAATGCGGGAAAACAGACATGTGGCTTCCAAAAACAGGGGAATGATTGTTTTGAGAAAAATGTCTCTGAGGGGGCCTTAGCTAAACTAGAACTGCACCTGTCCTGTTGGATTCCACAGCTTGCATATGAGTGTGGACACTTAGGACAAAATGACTGGAGGCTTCATCATTGCCTTACAAGCATACACATGAATATCACAGAATCTTTGCTTTGAAATGTCTTAATCCAAAACTGGAGATTGAACAGAGAACGGTCTTTCATTGCAGTGTGTTGTCCAACTCCTAATCTTTGATGTCACATCAGTGTACAGCAGTGATACTAGATTGGTAAAGTACAAAATGCACCATTAGGAATTTTCTGAGGGTTCAGGATTAAAAAGGTAGTCAATTTAAAGATACAAGCTACATACGTCTATAATTTAACTATGTCAATGGGTCACCTGACAAAGAGATGAGAGCATGCCATTTGACAATAGTGTGCAATTCCTAGTCTCACATTTGAGGAGGAAGTCCTAAAAACCTCTGATCGACAAATTCAGTGGGCTTTGTTATAGGTGCCATTGTAGTTCAACTTGATGACTTACGTGAACCCACACAGACGAGGGTTGTTTATGTTGGCAATTCTTTACCAATTCTACTCTCCAATTAATGATATTCTCTGTAATGAGAACATAATAGCTACACTGCTATTTTTAAACAATATAACACAGGGAAAGGGAACGTTTTTCATCTCTGTGCCACAGAAACGTTAGTAGCAGTATACTCTCAAATTTGCCTACCTGTTCCAGTATTTTATGAGCTATATTGACTTTTGGTACAGCAAGCAACCAGTAAACAATGCTTTGTTCCCTCACAAAGAGGATAATACTTTAGGCTCAACTTCCAGCTCCAACCATAATAAAACAGCACTTGACTGGTGGCTGGTGGTACTTAGCCTAACTGGGGTTACACTACATTTACATTTCAATATAAAATGGCTAAAGTTGCCAAGTGCTGATGTGGTGGAAATAATTTTACTCAGCCTCTGATGGACTATAAGTCTATAAAACCTGCATTGAGAATCAATTTCACCCTGATATAAAAAAAAAACTACTAAGACAAGAGTGCTCAAGAGTCTTCTGTTGTATTTGATCAAACCTGGACAGGTTTTGTGCTTGTGGAGATAATTGCCACAGTGCTGCTCCAGCGTAGATTGGAGATGCAGCTGACTTGCGTATAATCAGTACCAGTGTAGAAAAGTGCACAAACAGTGTAATAAAGAGAGAAAAAGACACACACACACCTATTTCTGACCAGTCACCAGCTCCCACCCTTCCCCTGAAATCACATCATCTGGTTGCAAATCTTAATTAGATTGCAGAACACCAATGCTCCAGCTGCTCCAAGCGACAGTGCAGTGTGTCCTGGCAGCACTGATATGAGCAGCACAAGTGTCCGCGCAGATATAACGTGACCGGTTCAATAAATGGCTACCGAGACCAGTTGGGCATGTCTCATCATTTAAACTATTTTCGACATACAGTAACACGAATGCTGCTCTTGTTTGCTGAAAGGTGGCTGATGTCTTTAGGGAGAAGAGCAAGGAGGTGTTGCTGCTTTTGCTCCCTGGCCAATTGTCGCACCCTGTCAAATAGTCAGTTGGTTGCCTGAAAACACACATCTCCAGGTGAAGTTGCACAGACGTAAACCAGCTTTGCTAAAAGTTAGCATGACTGACCGCCACGAAACTAAAATGAACAACCAACCAGGTTCATAAAGTACAACCTCAAAATGAAAGGGCTCTTTATGCTAGTTTTTCTTTCTGTCTGTTCTATGTGGTTCTAAGTCAATACAGCCAGTCGTGAATATATTTTAAAAGCCTACCAACCTGTTGTGAATTGTCCCTTCATCTTCTGGAAAACAGGGTCCTGGGCTGTGGCCTGGGCCCGACGGGCCAGTGACTCAGAGGCAGCGCTGGAGAACATGGTGGAAACATTGGAGACATTCTCCAAGCCAACGCCAAAGGTGCTAACCAGCTTCTTGACGAAGTTCAGTGTGTGCGGTGTGATCTTGGCATCAGACACTGCACCACTCTTCTCAAAGGCCACTGAGTAGCATTTAGCCAGGCCCTGCTGGAGCTGCCTCAAGACCTGCACAGAGAAACAGTTACAGTAATATTAATTACGAATGTCCCAACATTCTTCTTGAATCCGAATCATTTCATTATAAAGTTCCGTCTGTTAAGTCAGACCTTTAACAAAGGGACATATTTTATAACTCAAAGTCCTTGATGAACACATGAATAAGGAAGAGAGACACGCACATGTTTCTTAAAGAACAACGGTGCAGTGATTTGATGTCATACAGCAACCAAAGCACAAGAGAGAGAGAAGGTGATGATGGCATAGCATGGCTCTGCCCCTGATTGCCCCGTGGAACGAAGCATAGAGCTTGCAGCTGCTGCGGAGTGCCCCAAACCATCACAGATAATCACACAGACACAGACCAACAAACTTCCGGCCCTAAATCCCTTGCCCCATCCTACACGCTCACTGCACCCATCCATCACCTGTCTCAGTCCTCTCTCCTTCCTGCTGCCTCTTCCCTCTCACCCACAGACAAGATTGCTGGCATGGATGCTGCCTAGAATGGTTAAAACTATTTTTGGCAAGACCAAGTTCATTTTAGACAGTCCTGTGAGGCCTACCTCCTGCACTGACATCCACACAATTAGCTAGGGGGAAAGCGCTGCTGGATGAATGGGTGATGTTGACATGTACTTCAACAGAAAAGATTTGAGAAAATACCGGCCAAGAAATTATGAAATTAAGGCGGAATCTACTATCTGAAATGTACATGATTCTACAGTCTTGAATATAATCTACCACACCAACATGTTTATGACAACACTAGTTCACTCAGGTATTGAGACGACCTATTCACATACAAATCAGAATAACACCTTAGACAGATGTGTCGGCCCACTGGAGAGACACGATCTGCCAAACTGTGGTCATCTGGCTGGCCAGGTGGCGTGACACACATTTGTGCACTCCAACTTGCTCTCACAGATACACACAGACGCATAAGAATTCTCACAACCAGATGTATTAGTTTCTTACCATCTGATCCACAACCCCACACACACACACACACACAGCAACACATTTGTTCTCCTCACCTCTTCATGCCAGTTCTCCCTGAACCACACCATCTGGTCCACGATGCCCTCCAGGGAGGAAAGTAGGGTGGGGTGAAGCTCCCGCTGCATGTGCATGATCCGACTGCAGCGCCACATTGGGGCAGTGGCCCGGATAGGCCCCGGGTCAGAAGCCCCTGAGTGAGGCTGGGCCCCCACTGAACTGGGCTGCTGTTGCCCAGATGCATCTGGGGATGAAGAGTGGGTGAGGGGAGGTGGTGGTGAGGGAATTGTGACAGAAAGAAAACAGGAGGCAGATAGGAAAGAAGGGAAAATAAAAAGTAGAGACAATCCGGCTTGGAACAGCAAACAGGAGGGGGGATAAAACTAGCAGAGGCAATTCTACAGTTTCTTCAAGTACAAACTGTTTTAAAGAACAGATAAACAGATTTTGGGGGAAGTTATATGTTACAGAGTAGATTCCATATACTATGAACCCATTTTCTTCACATTTAATAACTAACTGAAGAACTTGTAATGTTCAGTGTGGTTATGAGGCAACACACTACAGTCAGCCGTGTTTACTTACCACTTTTGTAGCGCTCCCTCTGCTCGATCTTGAGTGTCAGGTAAAGGGTACGGATAGGGAAGTAGACAGCCTGGGGGTACACTCGTCCCACCTAGCAGATAAAAGAGGGTCACAGATTACATTTCAAAGACTCCCCCTCAGGAATGCGAAGGAGAGAGAGCGAGAGGAGGCAGACAGAGGTGAAGAGGGAAGAGATGGAGGGAGAGTTAGAAAGAGAGATGCTGTTTGTGTATGTGTGTCAGAGAGGGAGAGAGAGAGAGATCATACTGATACAACCAAAGACCTCTGCTGTAACAGAGGGACTGTTTGAAGCTTTGAGTCAGGGGAGTTAGGGAAGTTAAAAACACGTCATGGCTGAATTACAAAACTGAATGTGACTGATGATGAAACTGCCCTCAAGGTTTTCAAGAAAAGTCACTGACAACATTGGAAGGCTTAATGGTAGAAGTCAGGACATAAGAGACTTCAGGTTTTAAACACATACCACATTCACCTCAAACTTGGTGGAGTAGGATTCCTTTGATATGTAATGCAGCAGGTGAATTCGGTGTCTAACCTTAGGTGTATAATGTATATATCTGACTAAAGTCATAGTTCATTGAGAAGGTAGGATTAGTTAGCTACATGGCCTGTAGTGCATCCAAGCTAAACCATGAAAACCACTGAAAATGTGTGTTACTAATCCAAGAAATTAACTCAAAATCAGTGTAAAAAAAGTTGTCAATCTACCTTACCAGCACTTGGTAGACATTCTTCTGGCTGTTTTTATTTTCTTTAGTAAATTGATGTACTGTATGTTTCTTTCATCCATGTACTCCTGCAAGCTCTATGGAAATATATGGCTATATAGAAAGTCTTTGTCTAAATATAAACTGTTTAACACCGTAGATAAAGTCTTGAACATGAAGCAAAAGCTCTGAACACATTCTCAAATGCCCCGTTTATGCAGCTATAATACCAGTTCCACACTCATCACCAAATTACATTCTAATGCATAAGAGGGCAACCACTGCGACTCATCACACCCAGAAATTGTAAATCAAAAGAGGCAAACTCAACTCGACATTGAAATATTTGCGTATGTGACATTTGGCTATCACTGTGACTGCACAAAGCGAGTGCCTAAAGGTAGAACATGAGCTGTGACAAAGCTCCCTCAAATTCTACAGGGGCGAGAACAGAGATCTGCCATTCTTTTAAACGACAAGTAGAGGTAAAGCAAGCCCTGCCAGCCGCTCTCAACTGGAAAGTTAATTTTTTAACATTCATATAATCTCAGAGTAAGATATATATAGAAATGAGGGATTACAATCAACACCTATATGCTTACTTTCAGTTTAATATCCAAATAGGTGGTTTAGAAAAGGTGGCCAACTTGGAATTTTGTTTATAATGTGTGGGATTGTATAAAAAACAAAACAACGCTCATTCATAGCATTCATTTTGATGCTTATCTTGAATGATGCTGTGTCATAGTGCAAGCTATTTAGCCAGCCAATTAGGATTGGCGTAATGAGATAATGCAGAGAGCCGCATCCCATAGGGAGACATCTCACTCGTGCTACTCTGGAGAACCGGGGTTACACGAGTAATGTAAAGATTTTTCCTTGAAATCCTAGGTGGCAGAGATCTGCGAGCTTGGCTTTAGGCCCACTGGATATTGGTGGAAGACCAAACCACAAGGTTCTCTCAGGTCTCAGAGCACAATTTCATAGGCTGCAATTACATAGCTACTTGATCCCTTCTAGACCCTCTAAACGCATGGAGGGCAGAAAAGGATACCTTCACATCTCAACAACAAAACTGAGCTCAATATGAGTACAAGTGTGTCGAGGATGGATGTGGTGGTGGATGGGGGATACAGGAGAGAGATAACGAAACAGAAGAAGTTTATTTCATACATTAGCCTCTGGCTAAATTGATTTTGGTCCCTCACTTTGCTTTTCTCTGACATGCAGTGTAGGTCCTTAGAGGGATTCTCAAACTGCACAAATCAAGATTACACAAAAACTAGCTCAAGTTTAAAGCTGGGTGAGAAAGGGAAACTACAACATACTGTAGTTCTCTGTTCTCATACTGTAGACTGGACCACTAAAGTTGCTGTTCAATATCATGGCAGGTCTCAATTTTTCAAGAGACTCTCAACTCTACATGGTCAGTCAGTCCGCGGTGGAGCGCTGTAAAGGCAGCACCAAGGCAGGGGAGACAGATAGGATTGACTAAATGGTGAGAGAGGTTGCTGCTGTTGTAGCTTGTAGGCCTGGACAGCCTGGCAGCGATACAAAAGGACTGAAAACTATTAGAAAATTGAACTACATCTAAGAATAGTAATTTAGCCACCACCAAAACGCTTTAACATCTCTTTTGTGGCTAAAGTACAGCTATCTGTACAATGCTTCCAGTTCAAAAAGCTACATCATAAAAACCCAATATAAAAAATTATCACCTCTTCCTCCTTCAAATTTAAAACTACCCATATCTGTTGAACCAAGTGAATGTGTACAGTATATGGAGACCATGTACACACAACTGGAGATTTACTAAGTTGAAAATGGGCACTTATTCATACCCTACACATACAGTACTCTGCAAATGTTTAATGCTCCTAATCCCTCATATTTCTCAAGTTTATATCGGTGTCATTTACATGATTCTTCTTTTTACAATGCTCAAAAACAGAGAAAAGAAAGACAAATTTAAAGCGAAAAACACGCTATTGAGATGAGATGTGAAGGACTGGAGTCGGGAGTAATGGAAAGGGGGAGTTCTAAATGGCAGCTAACAGCAGCATTAAAGATGAAAGAGGAAGGAAGGCAGAGAGGAAGAGGAGGAACAAGAGATCAGCCCGCTAATAGGAAGATAAGACATGTCATATTTTGGCGAAGCTGAGGTGGGCTGAGAGGACGAGGGCGAATGGTAGACAAGGAGGAGGCAGCGAGGGAGGGTGGGAGTGCGTGTGAGAGAGGAAAGGTGGTGAGATTCTGTTAACTCCTGATTCATCTTCCCGCCTGCCCCTAGGCGCTCTTCTCTTCACCTTCATCAATATTTCAACATATGTTTTTTAAACATCCCGCCGACGCAGAGAAACTCTAAATAATTCAGACGAGCAGCAGAGACAAAGCCTGCCAGGCATTAAAATGTGGTTTTTGTTTTGCACACAAAGGGGATAAAGAAAAGCGTGCCAACCTTTGACCCTTCAGTCATTAACAGGGTTACTAGGCAGACCAAAGGGAGGACTGTATCTTTATAGGTGGAAAATCTCTACAGTCACCCATTGACACCCATTCATAAATATGCAAAAGGCAGGTACTGGTTTAAGTGACTCGACTGTAACCAAGAGGTCACAACTTTGAACATGTTCACATGTCCTCTAGATAGACAAAATGCTTAAAAGGATTAAAACCTAATTTAAAAATTCTAAGATAAAACATAAATAAACAGAAATGGAAATTATTCAGTATGGTTCTACTGCTTTGTTCATTTATTTAACAGCTAACTTCCATTAAGCCAGCTTGCTAATGAGCCTAACAACCTGCCATCAGTGTGGTATTTCCTCTTTGTCTGCATACAGAAAAGTAAAGAGGATTCCCAAAATAATCACTTGATGACACACTTTGTTGTCTTTCCATGACAGTAAATTTGTCTGTTAAACGACCCACTTGGATTTTAAAACCCTGTCTTTTACCTCTTTTCTTTTTATCCTCATCTACACCCTCTATACAATATCCCTGCTCTGCTGAGACGATGGCTGTTTGTTATAGCAGGCTACTCTTTGAAGATCACCCTCTTCAAATTGTGCGGAAATAATACTCCATTAAGCAAAGCAAATTAGTCCACGATTTAATTACTAGCTCTGTTCCCGCAGTGCGGATGCGTACGATATTAACTTTATAATCATTTCTTGAACAAATAATTTAAAAACCAAATCACCAGAGACTGGTGAAAGCCAATAAAATGCTGTAATAAAGGGACAGTGAAAGAATCTGAATGCTTAATTTGGTAAATAGAAAGCATGAGAGAGGCCACTTTGGCGCGAATGCAGTTAATTTATCTTGATTAGACAGACGTGCGTGTGCACTAATGCATACACACCAGCCAGATGTGCTGGCCCAAATGGATTAAAGAAGCCAAGAGAAAAAAATTAATGATTGATGGGTGGAGCAGAGATTCCTGACATGAAACTGAAAAAGGCAAAATTAAAAAGCAACAAGGGGAGGAAAGAAATTATTGTTATCATATTCTAAATGATAATATTATTTGACAAAGCTATTTTCATTGATAACATAGACCGAGAGGATTTTGGTTTAAGCTCAATGGGGATCTAGATCTGAGTATGGGATAGGGTGTTTTGTAAAGTACTCACCTGACTGATTAGGTTGAGCAGAGGTTTGCCTTCTGAACCAACCAGGCAGGTCAGGAGCTGCGGTATCCATGCCAACCACTGGATGGGCGGGACGCCAATGCAGTACTTGTCCACAGCATCTGCCAGGGTGTTCTTGTCATCGAAGCTGAGTAGCCACAACACCTACAGAGGAAAAAAGAACACAAAAAAATGTGAGCTGGGGGGGAGGAAAGTGTAGACAGAGGGAGACATGTAAAAAATAAGAAGAAACAACCAACAAATTGCATGCAACACTGGTTATTCTGTCACGGCAGTCACATTCAAATATGACATACATTTTACAACAAAGTAACACCAAGTAGCAAGAGGTATGGTCTGTATCAGTAATCAGACCATTGCTGCTTCTGTGGCTCTGTTCACAACAGGAGGGAGCTTGCAAAGCAAGCACCAACGAGTACATCTTGGCAATCCTTATTATGATCAAAGCTGAGCCAATGTAGAGGTGAACTCTCCTCCCCTGGTGTGCTCGTGTGTGCATCTACATTATGATGAAGACATTAACCCCACTCAACCCACCCAGGCTCTCTTCAGTGAGCCAACCTGGGTACACAGATTGTGTATAATTACTGATAATGACTGGTCATCTCACTTCACCCATCAGGAATAAGCACTGCCAACTCAGCTTGGCAGCACAACACCAGGGGGGTCACCAGAAAAAGCATCTAATTGGAATGTGAAGCTGATAGCAGCCATTATTAAAACAGATAATGATAGTAATTCCTGATGCTAACACTGGACATGACAAGACTGTATTTATTATTTATCCAGCCTGACACAGAGGTAGCTGGTCTTTTGCTATCTGGATGAGCCTCTCTTATCTGACTCTCCTGTGGCTCTTTGAAAGCAGAGACCCGGCAGGCAGTTCAGTAAAGTTTTCACAATCTCTCATCCCCCTCTAGTTGGTTCATAAATAATAGAAAAAAAGATGCAGTTTACAAAATAGTTTATAATGAAGCTGAAACTTACCAAGAATTTATCTAAATCTGTCATCATTTTCTTTCATTTTGTGCTATGTCGCCTTTTCTGATATCGAGAACCAACTGAGTACTGAGTACAGTATGGTACAGCATGTCTCAGTGGTTTACCCATTATAAGAGCATATAGAGGTCTTTCTGTGCTAACCTCTGGAGAGGCTGTATTGAATGAGATGGTGTGTGTCTGTGCAAGAAGGCGGGGTTGCTTGTTATCGAGGAGTCCATCTCTTTACCTCCCACACAGGGCTTACTCAACTGGTAAGTACGGTAACATTGGTCTGACTGTTAGTGAAAGGTCAGTCCACGTGGAGGGTCATGAGATTGGAGTATCAGGGGAGGCCATTAGTCTGTTAACCCCCTGCACCAGAGGATGTCCTTCACTCTACTATCGATCTACCGTGGGAACCCATCCACAGTCTACTGCTGTACTATAATTGATCAAATTACTACTCTCTGCTTCTAACCGTGGCAGAGTCTGGGGGGGGGCTTTCTTCTCATCAGCATCAATAATGTATGGACTGGATGGGGTCGGGAAACTACGGAATTATAGGTGACCCTTTAATCGGGGAAAAAAGGCCTATTTGAGGCTTCGGCTTTTAAAACAAGGATTTGGTTCAGATGCGGTTGCTTCACATTTTGCCTACCACGATTTAACATAGATAATCACACAAAATGCTTCCTTCCCAGTTCCCTTATCACCTTTGCTAGGTATTTGCGGGACTTGCTCTCGTTTTGGTGGCGGCAGGCGTGGAGGTAGCAGGTAATAGCGGAGACACCCAAGTGGAGCTGGCGGTCCTTGACGAAGATGTTCTCCAGGTAGTCACCCCACATGGCCCAGGCCTTCACCAGGACATCGTGCATCTGCACCGCTGCTGAAAAGGCCTTATTGGCCTCCTCTGACCTGGAACAAAAAGGGAGGAAGGTGAAGAGCATTAGAGAGAGATGGACAGACTGAGGGGAACAGAGTGTCAAGGACACCTGAGCAAAGGGAGGTAGATGGAGGGGAAGGAGAGGAAGTAGGAATGAGTGAAAGGGATGTCAGCAGGAAAAAAGAGACACAAAGAGAGAGGGGAGGGTTGAAAGAGATGGATATACTTGTGCGAAGAGCAAAGAAGGGGTTGAAGGAGCAAAAGAAAAGGAGAAAGATGGAGTGTGCAAGAGACAGATTATGATGATCATATTCTGAGTTATGTACTACACATCAGTAAGCACCATATTTCATTTGCTGTAATCTTCAAGGCCTTTCTCCTCAGCATTACAGAGTAAGCTTTTAACCCTGCATGAATTAATGTCACCAAGGGTTCCGGAGTTTTGCTATATTGCAATATGAGTTGAACCCAACCCTATCATACTGTGCAGATCAATCCATTTAATACTGGGTGACATATGATCTTAACATCTTCCCATTTTATCAGAAATGACAGCAAGGTAAAAACCTCAGCATAATGGCTATATTTATCTGTACACAAATACATTGACCGTGAAGAGCATTGCTACGGGTCAGAGAAATCCGCAGACTGATAAACTTGAAAATCCTTGGGATTATTATATCCTAGGTACTGCAATTTAGCAGTCACACTCTGAGCATTCGATTTAGAAACTGTTAAATAGCAGGCAAAGCAATAGACAGGTGAAATCTGGCAGGGCCCCAAAACTTTGACTGCACCATTTATGCTGACAGGGAAAATATATTCTGAATCATCAGCTGTTTTCACCACGCAGAGCGACTTCTAACCACTCGTTGGCACACAGTCTGAATAATTTTTACACACCTTTCAGCGTTTGATTAATAAATAAGATGCAAGAGGCACCCCGAGACGCACTTCCCTGCAGTCAAAACAAGGAGACAGGCCTGTCAATGAAAAAGCCTTACTGAGCCACAGTTGGTAAATGGACCTCCATTTTAGGAGTGCTTCCAAAACTACTCTCCCACTTACTTACAGTGAAATGTCTCCCAAGCCAATCAATTAAAATGTGTTATTATAAAAGGTATTTTGGCATGTGATTAAGAAATGGGAGTTTGATTGCTATGGGAGTCAGAGCCGAAGACCCACCAGTAATACTTAATGGGGTTGCCTCAGTCACTTTGCCCATGTTAAAGTACATTAACAGTTTCTACTACCCGGCTAAACGGGAGCACAGGCACCAAACAGACTGTTAAATCTCTGACACCCGTTTAATTGAATGATCCCAAAATCCTTAGCACATGTGGTTGCACATGCTCGCACACACACACATACAAAGTCTCTCTCAACCCCTAACCCCCACTCTGCTGTTGATTCTCCCCGGTGTAGGAGAAACTTAATGATTGCAATAAACCCTGCTGAGGTGGTGGCAAGTTCTGCTGATCCCAGAGATTCCTGCAAATTGCCTCAAGTTAATTATTGAGCTGCATATACATTTAATAAGCCTTCCTCAATTTGTCTTTCACCCCTCAGGGCGCCATGTCACGTCAAAGATGACGAGTGAAAAGGGGGTTGTGTAGGGGTGTTAAAGAGTGTGGCTGTGGGTATCCATCCAGCAAAGCATGAGAACGCAGTCGCATGCTCCCCAGGCAATCCCTGCAGCCTAAAACAAATTACTGACACTCACAAACTGATGACACAGATGTACATTAACACTCAAGCCATGTCACAGGGAAACCTGGTAACATAATCTCAGAGGTGTGTCAGCTTGAGGCGAGAAGTGCAGATTAAATATGACTGCCATGTCCTGACCGGATCAAACACCCAAGCTGAGTTAAGGGACCACTTACTCAGTTTGAGGACAATGTTATAATGAACAAAGGAATGACAGTGACAGACAGAGGGATAGATATAGACTTTAAACAACAAAAAAGTTGAAAGAAGATGAATCTAAAATTGGCTACAAAGTGGTAACACTTGTCCAAAGCTGTAAAGGTAGTCAAAGTCCAGACAGCTGGAGCATTGATGGACATACTTGTTGATTTGAGCCAGGAACATGCCCTTCAGAGCATAGAATTCAGCCGTCATCTCCTTGGTGAAGTACTTCAGGTTGGTCGACTCTATCACCTCCAAACCCTAACAGACAGGGAAGTGAACAACACAGGTTGAACTTTCATAGACACTAAGAATCGCGAAGAAGATACCACGACTGTTTCTTTAGACAGGGCCATAATCACAGGTGAAAAAACAAACAAACTGCTCTGTGTTCATTAAGAAGTAAAAAAAAGAGGTGTTAAGGGAACTAAACCTCCATTATGGTGAACCTCTGATTAGGTGTCCCCCATGTACTGCTGTGACAAACGATGTGTAGCGGGAGAGAGAGACAGAGAGAACCAGAGGAGATGAGATAGAAGAGAGAAAAAAAGAGAGAGAAGACTGTCTACTGGCACTTTTAATGACTTGTGGTGTGCTGAACTGCCTCTATTAATCAGAGTACTCCATGGGCTTAAGAGCAAGCTCCTGAGTTACACTCTCTTATAAGTCTCACTGCTATAACTTGTCACCTAGAGCCACCCCAAACACTTCTTGCTCTTACTTCTTTTCCCACTCAAAGTACCACTAACTACGCCCCCAGCTACTACAAAAAGAAATCAACCCAAGTACTTAAATCACACTAAATGCATCAAATGTGTTGTTCTTCAGTAGTGGCTGTCTGGCTTTTATCAAATTGGAGCATGCATTACCACGGTCCAAATTTCTTGCAGCTGTGCTGCATTATGGTGCAGGTGTTACATGGGTACGATATATTTATCAGGTTTTGATCACACATAATTAGATTGTACAAACTAAATGATTGTTGCTCTTTCTAGAGAGCCAATAAAATATTTCATGAGTTATTCACAAGCTGAAATAAAAATTAACATATTTGCTAATAAAACCAAAAGTGATTTTCAACATGACAAACACACTCATTAACGCACTGACATTTGCAGTATATTAACTATTATCGGCAGAGTTCAACCCAACAATCCTGGAGAGCAAATGTACTGAGATTATACTTATAATTAAGTGTGAGAATTGTTTATGGAAATATCACCACTTTCTTTAACTGTTCTCATTTTCTGAAAAACCTTTCATCAGTAAAACTCATAGAAATAAGTGGACGATTAAGAGTCAGGTGCATTAATGCTTGCATATACATCCATATTTAGTGCATATAGGTCAAATAAATAAACAGGCAATAATAAATTCTCTAATTTGAAATATAGGAGAGAAGGTCACATTCCATCTTACCTGCATGCACTCATTCTTTCCCATGACACCAGCCAGCTGCAAATAACATTTGACCTGCTGTCTGATCTTCTGGAAGCAGTCAACAATGGGCACTGTGGGGATGGTATGGATACGACTCAGAATGTCCAGAGCCACATTCACCAAACCCTGGGGAAACGACGTGCAATGAGGTTTCATAAACACTATTAAAACATTTGGAGGAATTTAATGCTGTTTATGGATTCGCATTTATTTTGAATTTGTCTGACTAAACTGGGCTCATAAGCCTAAACCAGTACCTGTTTGCGTCCTATCTTGCCATACTGAATGATAGCAGATGCTGAGGCATGAACTCCCAACATGGCATTGTTGTTGTTTGGATCATGCTGTGTGTTCGTCTCATATGCCGTCACTATGGCTGTGGACAGAGACAAAACGGTAATGAACATGGCTTTTCTCTTTATACATATGTCATATTTGAAGAAGTGAGCTAAAGGAGATCTTAGAGCAGCATGAACATTTGGGGATCTTCTAGCACTCTGAAAGCTCAGCTGTCAGAATGCAGAGGAGGGCACTGGGGACAGTAAACGTATTGAACAATAAATGAGCCAGGGCAATGAATTTCATCAAGAAAATTCCATTTCACTTTAACATAAGTTTGAAGGCTGTCACATATAAATGAAGTGGATTTCATTGGCATGGTGCTGCAGAACCAGTGCTATCATTATTTCAATGCCTCACAGTGCGAGTTGGAGCTCAAGTTGCTTGAGACATCACATTTTGCAGTGGCTGCCTCTGTGAATGGTTTCAAAGTCACTGTGGGAGAGAGCCGAGTACCGAGCAAGGTAAATATATGTGTGTGCGTGTTTTATGTCCAGCAGTGTGAGAGAGACTGCTTTGGTGACCTGACATTTGGAAACGTACAGAGACCCTCAGGGGGTTCTGCACATTGTGGCCTTTTAAAGAAGACCCCTTCCTCGAACTAGCGGAAACTTAAGCAACTATTTAAGAGTGTGTTTGCAGGAGAGTGGCACCCTGCAATACACGTACAGTGTGTAAAAAACCATGCATGTGAACATAAATATTAAGTGTCAATATCATTGGTGTTAAACTTGACAGGCATTCAAGTGTCTCAGAGTGTGTGTCATACCTTGATAGTGGTGCTGGCGCCACATGAAGATGCTGCTCCAGTGCGACAAGTCATCAGAAACAATGGGCAGCCGGTTCCTCCAGGTTTTCACCACAGTCTTCATGTCATGGAGGCTGGTGTTGCGGCCAAGGTTAGCTGGCTGAAGCCCAACGTTAATCTGGGCTGCTTCTTGCAGCTCAATAATCTGCTGTGCCGCCTGGGGAGAAATTCCAAGTCAAAACCTGCTTTTGATCTTTCATATTGCAACGTGAGTATCTTGACCACACTCACTTGTCACTGACTTTAAACTTTTATGGTCCATCTAATGCGGCAGATCTGAAGCAGCAGCCAAATGCTTCTCACACTTGCAACAGCTAAGTTTTTTGTTTACAGTTAACATTTTGTGTTCCCAGGCCTGTTCTACAGTCTGCTTCAAAGATTTGGTCCAGACAGTATACCAGCTGCACTTAATCTTGTTAATATTCTGTCTACACATCTCAACAAATGCATGCTACTAGCCAAGTTTCCTGCTTAGTTTGCACTGCATTACAAACGGTGTCCATCTGCCATCAATCAGTGACTGTCACTTTAAGTTTAAGAAATCTCATGTAAATTGTATGTTTTTCTTTTCGTGCTCCGTTGATGCTTTTATAGTGCAGTGAGCCATCAAGAATGTTTTGTGCAATTCTGTCTCAACTCCCTCACAATATTTCATGTTGTCTTTGGTGTGTGGTGTACTGCACAATGAAGCAGAATGTGCCTAAAATATCTAAATGGATTAAATCAAAAGAAAGGTAATGGAGAATTATCAGGAAAAAGTAAGAAGATAGGGTGATTACATGTTTAGGAAACAGATATGGAGTTTTTGGAGATCAGGTTTTATTTAAGAGGTGGAAAGATGGCATAAGAGATGTGGCGAACAAGGATGAGGAGATAGATGGATGAAACAGGAGGAAAGGTGATGGCAAAAAAGAGACAGACTGTGTGAGACTGCTGCTTTAATGGAAAAAATGACTGTGTGGACTCTAAGGTAAAAGCATTGAGAGTAAAAAACATAAAAGATGAAGCAAAAGGCAGAGACTGAAATAAGAAAAAGAGGACTGTTACTGTTAGGGTATTGACAGGTATGACGACAAAAGACAATACTGGGGCTGTCCTCCTCTAGGTCACAGGCTTAACACACATACTCAGCAATCCCAGGGGCTGAAAGCCTCCACAAAACTAGATGGATCAAAGTGACCAAACATATTTACCTCTAAGGACAGCCTAGACCTGAACATCTTGAACAGCCCTGACAAAAAGCAATGCATTCTCCTAGCCTTTCATAGCAAAACATTAACACACATTGTTAACTTGTGACACAATTTGATTTGTATTTCTTCTTTCGAGGCCAATTTGTTTAAACAATTATTTGACGAAACTTGGGGTCCTGCATATAGTGAAAATGCATTTTGTTGCATTATAAATACAGACCAGCAATTGTGTTTTCATGGCACCAAAATCATTATGTCTTCCTACATTATTTCAATGGCTAATCTGCTCCGATGTGGCACACAAAACTGGACAAGGAGATAAAAATGAAAATGATAAGCCAGGGCTCTCATTCTGTAAAAAAAAATAAGAAACCTCATTGATTGGCCCAAAGCTGCTTTGTGAACATATAATCAATCATTCCATTATAACTCATCAATCAATATTAATGCCAACCCTCATAATCGATAGTGTGGGTGATAATCCATTGATCGTCCGTTTGGGATTTGAGATGATAACTTGATTCAAATGGTATTTGAACACCACTGTATTTGCAGAGTCTGGGCTTCTCATTCTCCAAGGCTCATGGAGTCGTGAATATGAGATATAGAGTTTGGAATTGAGATTTACAACAGGCTGCTTGGCTCGGTAGAGGAATAAATAGCTTGTTTTCCCTCGGCTAGGGTAAATAATTGGACTGCACATATGCACATACACCACCACCACCACGCCCCCCCCCCCACACACACACACACACAATAACAAAGAATGTAGTCACCCAATTCAAATGCCCATTTTGAAAAGATAAATGTGGTGAATCAGAGCCGTGCTGAAGACTTAACCTCCCCCCGCTCCCAAATCAAATCTCCCAAAACAAAATCAATTAGGTAATACAATATTTTTCACAATTATCTGTTAATATCAGCTGATGGCCCATTTCTAACCTTCGTTCAGACCGTCCCATTCATCATGTAAATTTAATTCTGCTCCAGGTATTTAATCAAATGGTATCTGATGGCAGGGAAGTAATTACAGCCATTCTAAACTAACTCTTTCTTCCCTCTTCTTCTCTCTCCCTTTCTCCCCATGTCCTCCCATTCTGTTCACTCTCAACTCTTTTCAATTTCCACCTCCTAAAGTCTCCCTTTTTTCCCCCCTTCTTTTTCATCTTTGCCCCTGTCTATTGTAATCTCCCGTGGTGGATTCAAAGAGGCTTAAAGGTTTTTTGAGTTTTTTTTTCTCCAATCATCAATTTTTCCCAGCATTTCAATCATCTATCTCAATTTTACAAAATGGAGTGAGAGAGGGAGAGGCAGGCCATTATCAGTGCCCCTCAACAACACAATATCTCAGGGCTACTGATGGTCTCTCGACACTAAAATCTATTTTATTACATTTTCATCTCTTATTTTCTTGCGTGCATTAGTTTCATATTCAAAGTTTGTTTCTGTTGTTTTGATGGTCTACACATGTTGTGTCTTATCTTCTGTGAAGCACTTTGAACTGCACTTACCTGCGTGAAAGGTGCCATACAAAAAAGTTTGATTTGATTTGACATGTATCTCTTCAAGTGCTTATCACTATAAATTGATTTCCCTTTGCTACTCTTCCTGGCTTTCCTGACTGCCATGTCAGTCTAAAGGGAGCCTTTCAACTGAAAAACTCTTCATGCTTTTGTATACTAACCTGCAACAGCGGCGTGTGCACGTGGGAGACGATGTGAGGCAGCCTCCTCCACTCGCGGATGGCCAGGCTGGAAGCCATCTCCACCAGCCGCTCTATGAAGTTGAGCTGCTGCTCCTCTGGGTGGCAGATGGCCAGGTAGCCACGGTGCATGTTCACTTTCCACGCCATCTCCTTAGGACAGCTCAACTCCACCTGCAAATCCACACAGAAAGTCAATTTCCATATTTAAACACAAATTTATAGCTGCAAAAATATGTAATAGGTATGCAATGATTAATATTTTTAAAGATAAATATACCACTATCAAACTAATTGGTGCCCCTTGGTATAACTACAATAAAAAGTTGATAACATCAGTTTAGGTTCAGTCTCACGACAACAGCAAATTTAATATTGTCTTTCTCAAAAGTACAGCCACATAACAATATGATTAACTGATGATGTTGGAAAGAGTTTTGCTAGTTTCCCTCTTCCATGTTCATCTGGAGAGTATACAAGAGCTGGAATTTGTTTCTTCATTCACTACTTATTTTACCAACTCTAGTGTCTAGAAAATCAAGCTTTATTTGTGTTTGCACTTGAAAATCACTTTGCTCTTTCATGTTGTGAAACAATTGTTAGGTTACTTGCGTAACCCCGGTTCTCTGAGCAGCATGAGTGAGTGTTTGACATTGGTGATGCCTATGGCATGACCTCATCAGAAGCTCGTATTGCACTCTCCCAGGCAGAATTGGCTGGAACCATGCACATCAATGTCAGTGAGGGTGAAGTCCCAAGAGGTGGTGACACCCCTGGTGGAATGTGCCCACAGCCCCTTTGGTAGCTGCAAACCCTTAGAATAACCTCCCCAATCCAGCGAATGTGTCGCTGCTTCGAGACTGGCTTTCCCAAGTGGTTCTTCACTCAAGACATAAAAAGGTGGTCACGTTTCCTACAGCTTTTGGTCCTGTCCACGTAGATGCATATTGCCTGCATCTAAGGTCACCCTTACATCCCCTGAAGAGAACTTTGTACATGTATTAAGATACGTTTTTCAAAAAAATTCAGAAAAAAGATTTGAATTCAATAATTTAAAGATTGACTGAAGTTGCTATTCAACATCGAGAATGTGTAGATTTCTCCATGCAAAAAAACACTTAGTAGAGTGTTGCATTTTTCTTTGTGAACAGCTGATAGACGCACTGCACTGACAGACAGCAGCTGTCAGTTGCAGCAAAAAAAACACTTCAATAAATTTGGAATTAGTGACATATTCTCTAGAAACAGATGCACAGTTGGTGCATGTGGCACGCTGTTTTACTGTGTGCGTTTGTCCCCATGATGTCAAGCAGAATAGTGCACTATTCACAGCATTGCGAGTATGGCAGCTTTAATTAAATATAAACATCCAAGGGGAGAGGGCCTACAAAGCTTTCCTTGCATAATTTAGTACTTGAACATATACAACAATACTGTATCCAATTTATTTTCTGGATGGTTTCAGCAGGACTTTTGTACTAATGACTATCAATCTGACGTGTCAGTTTTAATCAATAGTAAGGTCTTTTCCTCTCGTCTGCCGTTGTGTCTGAGTGCATTCACACTAAATACATTGCGTCAAACCTGTGGTTTTGCTGTTGTTGTGTTTAGAAGAAGGTGAGTGAGAGAAAGAGAATGAGAAAAGACCAAAAAGAACAAGAGAATGAAAAAACCTAGGTGTATATTTGTGCGCTTCCGATGTTCACGAAAATTACAGTGATCGGTCAAAGCGCACTTATCAGGGGTGACACTTGATGAATATCCTGGAGACAGGGCCGCCCTTATCAAGAGCCAGCTTTAATTGAAAGCGGGGACATTTGGACTTTGCCTCTGAAGTGGTGAGCGGTGGGCAGGCAGGCAACTGAAAGCCTTGCTCCTCTCCTCCACCATAAAACAAATCACCCGGCAGCAGATGCCAGGGTAATTATTCATGCACGCAGCTGTCGTAAATATTAGCCGCTAAACCTAGAGCTGCAGAGCGAGGGATGAAGAGATGGAGATGGAAGTGGAAAGGGTGGTAATAACAAAAAGAAAACCAAGTAGAGTAAAGAAGAGAAGCTGGAGAAGTAAGAGACAAAAGAAAGAGCAATGGGTACACAGAGGAAGGAAGGAATGAAATACAGAGGAAGGGATATAGCAGACTTGGTGCTGCCATCCAGACAATTTAATTAGGTGTCACCTTAGGACAGAGCGGCTCAATGGATTGGTTCCAAGTCTCCTTGAAAGAGCAAAGCAGGAGTATTTGTTATATGTCAGGTACTATCACGCGCTCGCCACCCGTCTACACTTTGTTTTAGGAAACATGAGGCCAATAAATTAACAGGCCAAACAGCTGAACTGCATTTCCCCAGCTTTAAAGCCAGCTCTCTCATTCTCCCCGGCAGTGTGGAGGGGCCGGACTGTCCCAATACCAAGTTACGATACTTCACACTGACATGAGTCAATATAGAGCACTGTACCGGAAACCAGGAGTAAAAAAGAAAAAACAGTTTCTGATTCCCTGCGTTGAAACCTAGACCCTCCACTGCATCTGTGATTGTGTTAGTGAGAACTTGTGTTTAGTTTGTGTATTCTGTCAAAGGTTATTGCAACCTTTGGAAAATAGTGAGAGGGCACCTGTGTGTGGATGTATGTAGAAATCCATACATGAATACATTTTTATGGTGACTACAAATGGTGGTGACTGCGCACTCCTCACCTGTACCAGAGCCTCCTTCATGGCAGCCCAATTGGAAACCCTCCAAGCACACTCGAGCATGAGATAGGGGTTTGAGTGGCCTTTAGACTGGCCGTATTCTGTCAATGATTCCCACTGGTTCAATTCCTTAGAACAGCTGGACATGAAGACAAAGGGGATGAAATGTTTAGGCAGTTTATGCTGTAAAATGTGCTACAGCTGTGGCAATTAAGATTTTAGCGATAACATGTCTCCATTTTATTAGTCCAATTCACAGTGCGTCATTTGGAGCCATCAATGAGGGCGGTCTGCCTGGTTAAAGATTCACTGTTTATCCTTTTGACTTTATAAATTACCTTTTGGGTTGTTAAGGCCCTTTGGGGTTTCTTAGTCTCACCCATATAGTATCCTTTTAATTTCATGAATAATTTGCATGGTAAAATACACCAGATATTGGATGCAACATACATGTAATAATGGGTGCTATGTAAAATAACTATAATGGTTTTTAAACTGGCAGACATGCAACAATGAGAGTCATTTAGTTCTGCACGGAGGTATGGTGGTCATCCTAGACTGTGGCAAGTTGTTATTATGAAGCCATATAATTCAGACGCATCACAAAGAAAACGGGGGCTTGGCCAAAGAAAACGTGACCAATTTGTAGAGAAAAAATACACATTGTACATCATTTTCAGTTTGCTTATGATATTGTTAAAAAATTGTCACACACACACACACACACACACACACACACACACACACACACACACACACACACACAAATGAAGGTATTAAAGTAAAGATCCACAATGGTTTGGTGCTTTTCTGGCTCTCTTGATGTACAAGACAGACTGTCCACTGGGATTTCTGTTCCAGAAACCTTACCGTATCCAGTGGTCCTCCCAGAGCTGGTACTCAGGGAAGATGGCCGGGGAGACGTTGCTCCTCTCGTGCTCTTTTCTAGCCTTCTCCATTGCTTTCTCATAGCTTTCTTGGGCCTGAACAGACAAAAGACATTTTTGGTACATGCTTGTTAAGGCTAATAAAATGATTATCAGTTCAACCTGCCTGCTTTGATGCAACTAGCTGCAAGGTTTTGTCTATCCTCATCGATATAAATGGGGTGGGCAAAACATTATCAACATCTCTCAGTCAAATGTGATTCAAAATACCTGCAACAGCCTCCAAAAATGACCATAAATTTAAATAACATCTTCAAGAAGGATTTATTTGCAAGACTTTGAACCCAGTAAAGTGTAAGGTCATACATACATTTTAAAGTGGTTTCCTTTCAAGCGTTCTCTCACCTGTTCAAAGAAGCCATGCTGCTCATAGGCAATAGCTGTGGCAGTCTCAGGAAACTTGCACCTCTTCTGCCACAGGCCGGCCCACATGTCCTCCTCTTGGAGCAGAGAGTAGAGCTCTGCTAGGGAGTCCAAAATCTCCTATAGTGAAGTAGAACAAAATGTGAATGGCAGCAGAACAAATTGAAAAATGTACAGTGATCAAACCGTAATTTGAATGAAAGCAGCTTTGCTAATGACTCTAGTTCAAACAGGGTAAGAGACAGATTTGCCAACATAAACATGGGGATGCAACAGACACACATGACAAATATATGTCCACTGTGGAAGAGAAGGATAAATAAAAAGTACAGTATCAGTTTTAACAAGCTAATCCTAAAGAAGTCTGTTGATGATCTACTGTATTTGTGAGGCTTTCCTTTCCTGGCAAATAAAGCCCTGGGAAAAACACTACAATGTAAGATTGTCAATTCTTAAAATAATAAAGATTAGTGGAAAATATCAAAAATATAAAAAGGTCTTTGATCGGCCAAAATAACCCAAATATTGCCAACTCCAAACTTAAATCAAAATAAATTACCTGTTGAGGTGGTGTGATGCTCTCCTGCTCGTAGAACTCTGTAGTCTGCTTGGGTTTGCTGTGCAGGCTGAGGCCCTTTTCAAAGGCCTGCTGCTCCAGCATTAGTGTGGAGCGTAGCCAGAGGTTGTGTGTCTTGCCCAAGTACTTCAGCACACATGGGCGGATGGGAATAGGAGGCACACACTGGGACATGGCCTCCACAAAGCAGTTAAGGGCGCTGGGCTGACAGTCCCTCTGGGCCTGGTGGCTGCCACTGCACAGGAAAGGACTCATTTCTCCTGACAAAGCCTGGTGGGGGGAGGGGGCTCGTCAACTACCCGGTTTCACTTAAGCAGCAGTGCACTGATATAGCATATTGATAAAAGCATTCTGTTGCATGTATGTGATGCAACATGATGCCTTTTTCCAGTAAAAGAGAAATAGAGTTAAACAGGAAAAGAGGGGTAAGAGAAACAGGTCAGATGACTAGGAAGGGACAGATTTGTCATCTGTACCTTCCTATTGTATGCTGCCTTTTGTGTGTTTAGACCGCAACAAGCGTGGCAAGTCATCGGAAGTCGCAATTGCAATCAAAGCCTTTCAGAATGCCTACAAAATAGTTACGGTTACTCAGTTAATGCTCAGAAAATCATGACTGACACACTCAGAAATAAATGATGTATTGGTAATGAATGTAATTTTCACTGCCCGTTGACAGCATGGAATAATCAATGCCTTGATGGTCACTTGAATTAGGATGCTGCTGGTGGTGGTGGCGAAGGCCTATATGTGAACAGAAGTGAATTTCTTCCTTAGAAAAATATGCTTTTGTATCATCACCCATGTGATCATCAGCCCAGATATATAAAGCCTGAGTAGCAGTAATCACTCTATTCTCACCATAAATTGATATGGTGTAATGGTGGCATGAAACGCAGAGCTGAGGCAGGCATCAGAATAAACACATGTGACATATTTGTGACTTCATGCCTGTCACAGGAAGAAAATAACATCATTTTGAAGCCATATTTCTATTGACTGCATCTTTCACATGTTTAAGAGCTCAATCACTTCAAATCAAGGCCTTTCGACAAGTCTCAAAATACTCTATACGCATCTGGTTCGTTAATCTTGTTAATTACAGTTTTCCTCCCTCGGTTTTCTCATTTCCATATTTAGCATAAATGAATCTGTCTTTATTAAGTGGAATTGCACGTTTTAAGATGTCTGCTTATTAACGTCATTGATAACGTACAGAAAAAATATAGGGAGTGGATGTGTGTAGGCAAGTCAAACATGGAGAGTAGAGATAAGTTTGTGTCTGTGTTTACAATTTCTATTTTCAAAGAGACCACATTTTTGATGTTCCAACTAGGGGATTGGATTTTAAGAAGTAGTGGGTTGCGCCATACAGTTTGCAAGCTGTGTCATGCAAAGGTAAACTATTTTACCTACATCACATACAGTATTTCCCCACAAAGTTGGATGGACATTTTGTTGTTGCTAAAAATAAAAGATTTTCAGGAAAGTGACAAAGAAGCATGTATTTCTTTCCCTTATTGAATATTCACAAATCTGATAAATTGTTGACTTGGTTACGCATATAATGTCAACCATCAGCATACTTTTATTGTATTCCTAGCAACACTACAATATACTGCATTTATAAGTGACGTTACCTAGCTCTGGGCTTCTCTGCTCTGGGTCTAACTAGAGAAGGGCCAGTAGGTTATACTCACATGCTGCTGTCTGTCAGAGAGTATCTTCCAAAGGCGAGGGAAGAGTTGAACCCAGGTCCTCTCAGCCAGTGATGTGGAGATGTGACAAAGCTGGACCAGAGCATTCAGAAGGGCCCCCGTCTAACACAGAGCAGAGAAAACTGACAGCTGCTGACTCAGCAAGACAGTGGATCTTAAACCTTCTCTTCGGGACTCAAGAGCACTGCTGATGTACTATCCAACTGGGTGGGTAATTGTATTCAACTGATATCCCAGGTCAAAATCTGTTCCTGGTTTTATAGTTAGAATAAAAATCAGCAGGACTCCAGTTCATGAAAAACTTCTGCTCAGTATAGATGAAAGAAAATGTTTTAAAATATGATGAAGTTCAACATCTCAAACACTGCATTCTCTAATATTGCCAGGGGTCATTTAGAAGAATGGTTAGGTATAGTGGTTAGATATATCATAGTCAGTGGTTAGATATATCATTCATTCAAGTTTTGTCAACCCCTTGGCACACTCTGAACTGAAGAACAGAGTACAAGCTGGTTCCAGAAAGACCAACCTTACCTTCACCTCCCGTAGTGAGTCCAGAAACTTGTCATGGCGGTTTGTAAGCATGTGCAGTTGGTTGCCTGCATCTCTCTCAGCCTGCTCCTTACTCTTAGGGATGGCTGTCTGGTCACCTGGTGCTAACTCTATGTCTATCTCCACATCCTGCCAGAGACAAAAGAAGAAGAAAAAAAATTTATTTTGTCTTTACGTTGGACACAACACTGTTCAGAAAGGGCTTTTTATGAAATGAACCACCAACAGCTTCTAGGTAAGAAGGATGAGATCAAATTTTAAGCCAAGAAGGAAGGCTTAATCTTTTCTCAAGACCACAGTATGTAACACATTACTAATGGGATAATATGCTAAATTATATGAGAGAGCATGTCTCTTGACACATCGTCTGTGTGTGTGTGTGTGTGTGTGTGTCCCACCTCCTCCTTGGTCTCACTGTTCTCTCTCTCACGGGGCTCCTGCTTGACATGCGTTGCCATGGCGAAGGCGGCGCGGTCATGGCTGTCAGCCAGGTTGATGACGTTAGTGATAGACGGCAGCATGGATCCCTGGCAGCTGGTGCCGATGATGGTGTTTCGTTCACACACCGCCAGCAGTAGCTAACAACCGCACACACAAACACAAAAAAAGGCCAACAAGTGCAAAACAGAAGATCAGTGACAGTAAATGACATGGCGAGTGACAGGTAGCTAAATCAAAAGAGATAAACAAAAGAAAGACTTGTTTTATGAGTCAATAATGCATTCTTTTTAATGCCGGATTAAAAAGGTCTGCTGAAAGATAAGAGGCAGCACTTTATTTACCTCTATGCACTGTTTGATCCAGAAGTGGCTGCCCATGGCTTCCCAGTTCTGAGAGCAGCAGATGTAGAGCAGCCTCTCATAGACACGTCGCTTCATTGAGGCGTCAAACACCTCAAAGAACTTGGCTCTGATCAGTGGCTGAGTGCAGCGAAGCCCAGAGAGGAAGGCCGGCTCCAACTTGGATGTGATGTCACTTCCTGAAAGGCTTTCATCCCTGAATAACATGGTGGACAAAATAATTATTTTACAGAGATTGCATGCTGGTTCTTACCTATTTTATTTTCATGATTCATGAAGGCATTTTATTGACAATAGAACATTTAATTCACTTAGGTCATCTTCTGTAACTGAAAGAAAAACTGACAGAACAGAACATAAAATGGAAGCACCCATAACCAGAAATACAAAGCTTATCATATTCGGTTTTTGTTGACCGTATACGGTCAGTTTGGAAGCCATCATCTGTGGTGTATTGCATTTAGATCAATTACTCATTTTCCTCGAGTAACTTCTATGGTAAATTCTCTGCCCCCGAGCTTCACTTTGTTATGCAATGTATGAAAATAATCACTTTGACACTAAGGGCTGAGTGGCATGTCAAGAGAATAGCAGTGATGTCTGTCAATACTCACTGGCATATGCCACTGAAACTTTAGTTTACTTTCGTAACCCCGGGTCTCTGAGAAGCATGAGTGAGTGTCTCACATTGGGAACACCTACGGTGTGACCTCATAAGAACCTCCTGCCAGACAGGGTTGCCTGGAACCAAGCACGTCAGTGTCAGGGAGGGTGGAGACCGCACAGACTAGCCTGTCACCTCGCGGTAGTCTGGGCTGCTAACTGTGGAGAGTACCAATACTTTATAAACTGGCCAAACCGAGTGGCAACTCGAATTATCTAATTACTTGATTAATTGCCATAATATTCCAAAAATTACAAAGAAAGTCATTGACATTTACAGCTCAATTGTTTCTGGTATTTCTGTGTAACTGTAGACATAATTACACATACTACTAATTAGCAGAATACAATTAAACCAATTGGGATTAAGGGACTATTTACAAATATGGCAGGCAGGTAAGATTCCAAACATATCACAAGCATAAAAGGTAATCCCATAGCAACATTCAAACGCAAGGTACCAGCATGTTTAAACAGTCATGTCTTTAACACTCACCATAACTGAAGTGCAAGGAGATGGCAGTTAACACTGAATATATTGGGTAAAATTTAAGTATCTTTGATGTGGAGGCTCCAGTGATAACGAAGCACTAACGGTCATGTGTTAAACACTTAAATAACAAATGTCATCATTTCTACATCGGCCTGCTGCGCTGAATGGGCCTCATGGGTATGATTCACATAGCAGAATCATAAAGGAAAGGTGGGGTAAAAGCGACAACGAAGGTGAGGCTACCACAGCTGCATATTGCCCCTATTTATGGCATTCTCTTAATCACACATAGTTCTGGCACAGCTGCTTTATCATTCCATTATCATTACTTGCTGTCCATCATGGCTTTACTGCTTGTTTTGAATTTCTTGACATGAAGAGCAGATGGGGTGCAGGGATACAGGATGCATTTGGCTGATTAAATGTGTATGTGTGTAAGACAGAAAGATAAAGAGAGCTTTGGTTTGATGAATAGCAGGCAGTAAGACAGTCTCTCCCCTCTGGCCCCACCTGCTGTGTGTCCTGTCATGAGTCCTGACACTGCTGTAGTCTTTGAAAGACCCCGGCACATTATCTATCTCTATCACTACACCTGCTGTCTTTCTGACCCTTTCTGCACAATGCCACAGTCCTATTCTCCACCTTTTTCAATCTGCAACTTCGATTTCTATTAATTCCACTGCTTCCATGTACCACAAAGTGATTCTAACAATTTCCACCTATCTCTCATGATCCATCTTTTCCCATCCTCACTTCCATCTTAAATAAAAAATAAATAAATAAATAAAATGAACGGTACACTGCTCATACATCAACCCCCCCCCTCTCCTTTTTTAGGTGCTCCTTGACCCAGCCTCCCGCGTCTTTCCCTGCCTCAAACTCCCGACCTTCATCCCTCCTGTTAAGATGGATGCAAGGGCGGCCTGGCGTTAGTGGCATGGCCATTTGGCCATGTGATGAATGGCGGTAATTACCTGTAGACGTAATTAACGAGGTCCAAGAACTGGGCGTTTAACTCAAGTTCATCAGGAAAACGCTTCTCTATGTAGGTCATCATCTTCACCAGCAAGATGGACTTCTCGCGCAGGTTGGGCATCTGGAAAGAGGAGGAAAAGAGGGATGTCAGTTAGAAAGGAGAGATAGAGGAAAAAGTTATTATGAAAATGAAAGAGATAAAGGGCAGGAAGATATAATAAAAAAAAACAGATAATCTATTCAGTTTTTCCTTGTGACTGCATCTCTATGTCCACCTCATCCCTTTACGGTTTGCTCTCGTTCCAGATCTTGAAAGAAAATAAAGACCAGAAACACCTCTGTGGGTATTACGCTAATACTAACCTCACTGGGTTTAGAAAATGTGCTTTGCTTGTTGTTTGTCCAAAAGGTTTCACACCTTTTAAAATGTACTTTGCTGATTCAGTTGTGATTCACACCTATTATTATCAAAGAAAAAAATGCGATGATCTGCTGAATCACACATTTTTACCTGTTGGAACATGTTATTTTTGTATAACTTAATATTGTTTCAGAGTCTAACATTCTAAAATGTCTCCTCCTTACCTGATTGGCAGCCATGGGAGAATTGTTTTTCACCCACTCTTCAACAATTTTGACAACAGCACGCAGGATTTTGGGGTCAGGTGACTTCTCAATCAGCGATGTGAGGATGACCTGGATGAAGTTCTTCCTCATTTCCATGCTCATGACAGACAGTCGAGTCTTCACCAGGTCAAGACTCAGCATCACCAGCTCACTGGTCACTAGGAGAACAGAGAGATTAACAGTCAGGAGCAGGACTGAGATAAGCTAGCTACCAAGAAACAGAGTTGCAATTTTAGCACTAATATTGACGGGAAATATTTCTTGAAATTTGTGGATGCATTATTGTGTAAGTTTAAATATAAATAAGCTTCAAAGCCACCAGCTGAGTTGAGCTTGCCCCTCTTATCAATTCAAAAGCTATACATATATACTGTACATGCCTTCCTTATATATTTGTCAAAGTGTGTTTGTGTGTGATCATTCTGATGTTGTTTTTTAAGAAGGTATACTGTATATGAGTGTGTCTGTTATGGCAGAACTTGGCTTCCTCATGTCTTTCCACTGAAATCGTGTCCATGCATGTACCCGTGCTGGTTTCAGTGACCCCTGGGTTGGCCTGCTGGGGGCTCAGGTGTTCCCGCACCATCTTCTGTAGCGAGCGCATGAACACCGAGATGAGGCGGTCGATGTAGCTGGCATTGTAACTGCAGGCTGACTTCAGGATCATCAGTGTTCCTGGAAGACAAATGAATGGGAAGGGAGGAAAAAATGAAAAATACAATAATCTGACAAGAACCTCGACCTCACACACACAGACCTGCAGTCAGCTTGTGATCATTCACACAGCATGACAAGGACTTTACTTATTTTTGAGGGAATCTAACAAAAGTTCTAAAGTGTCACAGAGACAGGGATAGGTGTGAGTAATGTCCCTCTTTGTTGCTGCTCCCTGGAGGGGAGGCAAATGTCAAAATGTCACCCCCCACCCCATCATATCTTCGCTACCTCTCTGCAACAGCAGGATACCAAAAGCTTTTATTGACCAGACTGCCAATTTGTGAGACCGTATCAAATAGCGTTACCTTTAGACTGCTGCTCTCCAATAGATATTTGTCACCTTGAGGGCACTATATTTGGAAAGCTGCTGTATATTTCAAATTAAAAAACAAAAAAAATCTAATAATTGTCTCCTTGGAATAAGCTTTAATGTAACCTTCCTCCATGAATACCCTCTGTCATCTGGAAGGATAACAGTAATGTTCGTATAGGGAGGGTGGCCGAAAGCGGCAATCCTCCCCAAGACAACCTTTCCCAAACTGCTGGACTGTGGCCTCAGTTTAAACAGACCAGATGTTAGCCCAAGCAGCAGGGCCCATCGGCTTGCATTTTAACGACCCACTCACTGGCTTAATTGCTAAATGTGACTGAGGTAGCTTGACGTTTGTAGGGAAAAGAGTGGGAGTGTGAAAAATTTTTTTTAAGTACAGCATTTATGAGCAATAAAGTGAGAGTAACAGAGCACAGGGGCGAGAAAAGGATAAATGAGAAAAAGAAAAAAGGGAGAGCTGGATCTTACCAAAGAGCTGTGTGGGGTTAGTGTTGCTTGTGGCTTTTTCATAGTTGGTAAGTCCCTCATAGATGACCTTGCCCACAGCAGCATACAGACACTCCAATTCCTCATACTTAGATGCCACTGTTGATGTGCCTAGAGGGGGAGAGCAGTGTTTGCTTCAAACAAAGAAAAGCTGAGAATCTAAATCAATCCCTTGCTTTTAGCACATGGCACGATGACAAAAGCAAACTTAAGAATTTAAGCATCAATCAACAGACCAATGGTCCCAATATTTTGGCACGCCTTCAATGAACACAGAAGGGAGTTAGCAATTCATCAGATAACTCAGACATGCAGTGCTTTCCTGAGGTTATGAGTTTAGCTTGCCTGACTAAGTTCCAGTTAGAAACGAGGCATTAAGCACTGGCAACTTACTAGGCTCAGTGGGGAAGATGCTCATGAGACGAGAAAGGAGGGAGTGGACAGCCCGCAGAACTTTGGTATTGCCACAGGTCATGCATGCAGCTATGCCCCGCTGGAGGGGTTTAAAATGGGCCAGGATGGCTGGGGACTGCAGCACTGTCAGAAGGAAGCAGAGAATCTCCAGTCCAGTGCAGATATTGGAGATGTTAGCCTGTGCTGGCTGCTCCTGAGAGGACACAGAGGAGAAAAGTGAAACCAGGAGGTCAGTGAAATAAAACTGTACATGAATCAGTCATGTGTCACTTTTAGTTTATGTTACAAAAGACAGAAATATTTAGCACCTATTATGCTTCTTAGTTAAATGTGATCCCCATCTCAAAAGAACATATTCAGGCTCATCTTTTTATATAAATATAGATAGAAGTATACAAGCCTAAAACAAAGCAAAAAAAACTATAGTCCAAATTCATCAGTGGATGCATTAATCATGCACGAGTTCATTCCATACAAATTCCAGACAACTCAGAAATCAATATTCTACACACAGAGGTATTTATCACACAAAAGAACCAAGGTAATGTGATCGCTGCTAAACTAAAGATCAATGGCCAACATCGGGTCCTCATTTTGTCTAAATTGCAATCAAGGTTTACAACGATGGCAGGGCCAAGACGATAATGTGGGACAGATCCATGGCACTAATCTTGGCTAATGAACAAGGTGACTCTTGTGATAAGGCTCCTGGTAGATATTAGGATAGTGTTGATTTGGCACTGTATTACCAGAATGGGACCTCATCTCTGGAGCCATGCAGAAAGGGCATATGCATGTATGTGCACGATTGTGTGCACGTCCCCTGCCCCTATTCATGTGTCCTCTCACGCCACTCCTACTGACTCTTAATCACTGCCATGCCGGTACAATGAGATGATAAAAGGTAATCCGATTTAGGGCATTGTTCATTAGTCTGAGTAAGACGGCTAGGCAGGTAGAGCATGCTCCCAAGGGGAAAGGGCCTGTGTATGTGCATCTGCATAAGACCTACAGAAAGCCTTGTTTGTCAGACCATCCCCATGGGATCTGGAGGGCCTGATTGGGTTTGTGCGTGCGTGCATGTGTGTGTGTGTGTGTGTGTATACACAGAAAAAGGCGCAGCCGATGCAGTCATCCCCAAAAGGGAAGAAAGGAAGAACGTGACAATTGCCACTGTGTGGTGATAACCTTGTCTGAGCAGCGGTGCTGATTCAGACTAGCGAAGGAGAGGAGCAACAGATAAAAAGAGAGAAAGAAGAGGGGCTGTGATAAGAGGATGAAAAGAAAAGAAGATATGAGAGGAGGAACTGGTTGCAAGAGACAGAGGGAAAGGCACGGAGAAATACAGAGAGTGGGACGATACAGAAGGCAAGGATGGGGAGTTTAGGTTTAGGATGAAGAGGGGTGGGGGTGTTGAACGAGAAGGCACAGGCCAACCCGGATAGACTCCTGTTATCTCACCACTGTCATTATTTTGTCATTATGGTGGTTGGCGCTTCACTTCATGTATTACTGATAACAGACAAAGGACTCAGAGATGTTAGAGCAAACACTGAGGCAGAGCTTAAGCAGTGACAGGGAAACTTCTGCAGTCCCTTTGCCATTCGCTGCTTATTGCTTGGAGCAGTAACAACAAGCCTGAATAGTTTGAATTTTATTCAAACGTGTTTGCCTAAAACCCTGTTGATGACATGCTTACATACACAAATGTTTTTGGAAGAACAGCAATAGAAAAATTAGAAATGATACGTTGAACACACGGAAAAGCAATTACAGGTCTGGACACTGACTGACCAGTGATCTCTGGGAAATGCTGTGCAGAAACACAGCATTAACGGCTTAGTGCCAAAAATGTCACCAACACAAGCGTGAAACATAAAGGCAGCCTAATAAGGTATATGATGACTGACTGGGTCATTGCGAAGGCATATGCCATCTTACCACTGTCATAAGCAGCTTGTCAAACCACTGTAGCTTGAGCTCAGCGCGAGGCCACATTTCGGGCCTAAGGGCAGACTTCATCAGGCTAACACAGCGACGGGACAGCAGCTCCCCAGGAGACCCGGCCACATTGGTGCTGTCGTTCACCTAGAGAGGAGAGGGGGAGGATGGTTGGTATCATTATCAATGACAATGGGTCTTCATCTTCAGTATCACAATGGTGTCCTGACGAGGAGTGAAATCACACAAGGCAGGAAGAGACAATGTCAAGGGCTGTCACCATATATTGTAATTTCATTCACGCATCTAGCGTTCAGCAGTAGCACAGCCAGGAAGGAGACTGTCCTGCAATCACAAAGTCCTGCACATTTTGCCAAGCATCCACCCTGCGTAAACATCCTTGAACCAGACAATGAATCCCTATCAGATCTAGGTATGGTGTTATTTGGTTGTTGATTTTGGTAATCCCTGGGACCAGTGAAAAGAGGAGGTTTTCCTACAGGCATCACTTTAGTATCAAAATACACTGTAATCAAGTGGAATACAAAGAAAAGATTATGTTTCTTTAGTCTGTTCTGTGAGCAGTGAGTGATCCCCAGCAGTTACACTGAAGGTTGTATTCAACAGAGATGGTTGGATGAACAGTGAGAATGGAGCTTGGCCCAAAAAAAAGAAAGTAGGAAAAGTCAAGGTGGGTGACATCTCAACAGTCTATTTCAGGCTTGTATCCAAGGTCATCACTGCCACTAGACCATGGGACAGCTGTGTGAGGAGACAACATGAAGGACTATGTGTATGTGGGTGTGTGTATGTATATAGAGATGCGCTTAGGACAGCCACCAGGTGTGTCCTACCTTCACCACTGAGAGGTTAGGATTGTTCTGTCCTACCTGGCAGGCGCTATGGATGACAGAACTGTACCTGGTGTGTGTGTGTGTGTGTGTGTGTGTTTGTTATGGTGGGGGTGTTACCTGGCATGCAATCCTGATGAGGAAGTTCACCACTGTGTCCGTATGTTGTTTCTCGACAGGCTTGGTGAGCATGGTCTCTGTACCTGGCATGGTCTGGCTACGGCCAAACAACTAAAAACAAACATACAAACATTACAATTATTAATATGTCAGATCATGGAAGCTCTCAAGGGGGCTATAATTCTGGCTTATGAGAGTCGGTTCTACAGTCCTGAGTGTGGGTTCACGTTAACTGTGTGCTAGCCCATGGGGAGGGTTGTGGTGTCCACCCTTCCAGGTGGCTTCAGAACATCTCCCATGCTGCGATACGGAGCGAGGTATCGTAGCGTGGTTACCAGGGTAATCCTGGTTCTCTGAAAGCCAACACTCTCACAACACTGCCCTGCTTGCAAGTGTGGGGTACGTGGAAGAAATACACTGGAGAATACCGCGTGGGGCGCCATGAGCGTTTGTAAGGGGGGACGGGCTGGCCCGTGCAACTTAAGTTGATTGGTATGTCTCTTGACAGACGTGGTGATATTGGAGCTTCCAGATTGGTCACGTCAGAAGGCGCTTCCCATAGTGCGGTACAGTACACAGCCGCAATCAGGCAGTATCATTGGGATGCCAAGCATAACCTGGAGGGCTGTGATGGCAAGCTAATGGAAGTTATTCTAAATAAAAATGGCCTTTTGAAAGATTAGTTTTTGTATGCGTAATTCAACGACTTAGATTTTGATTTTGAACAGGCACTTCCTGCAACAAAGGCATCCCATCCAGTTCAGAGACTGCAAAAACAACAGATCCCAGTGGGAATCGAGATGAAACAGATGTGAGGCTGCAATACTGTTGTAAGGAAAAATGGATTAATGCAACAACAATCATGCTGGCATCCCCTGCAATTTTCAGATTTCTCAGACAGATGTAAAAATGACTGTTTGATCAAAGTATCTTTCAAGCTGTTCTGCAATCATTCAGAGAAGAGTGGAACACAAGGACTGCCGGCAAGAACTTGGAAGAATTGTTCATTGTAAATGTTAATTTTAGAGAGCGTAACAGAAATCACAGATAGTAGCCAATTCCTGGCAAAATGACAGGGCACTCACAGCCATCTTCTAATGGTCACTGAGTGATGGTGGACTGAGCTCACCGTGGAGGCAGCGCCGCTTGCTGTGCGGAACCTCTTGACATCTTGTCCAGCAGCAGTGGCGGCAGCAGCAGCTTCTAGAGACAGTGCTCTTTTCACAGCACCCGCGCTAGTCCCCTCACCGCCAGCCCCTACTTCAGCCTCGGACTCCGGCTGCCATACCGAAGAGAGGGAGAACCAGGAGAGGAGGAGGAAAGGAGTGAAGATGAGTTATCATATTGTAATTACAGTTTACAGGATGAAATGTGTATATCTTGTCAAGGCTTCTGATCTACTCTTACAGGATTATGAGTCAGGATGGTATTTATGGAAAATGACTAATTACCTTTTTTAAATCTCTATGATAAATGACTTTTTCTTGTGAAATAATAAGCATCTCCAGTCAGCACTGATTCATTAGCAACTTTTAAAATAAAACATTGTGTGAAGGACATCCTTTGATGGCACACTTATGTCAACAGGGTCCCTTACACGGCCACAACACTCTTTCTATTAGTCACAAACTGATAAGGATAATAAAAGATAACTCAATAAAAACTGTGTGTAGTTCAGACAGCCTCTTTGCCTGGATTCTGTTGTGTGTGTATTTATGGCAATCCACGAACACACCTGCTGGTCTTTGATCCTCTGTAACTCCCATTTGATGACCACCTCAGCCAGGTCCACAGCCAGTTTCCTTTGCTCTATGGTCACACTGGGGGTGAAGCCCAGACGCTGCATTGCACTGATCATGTGCTGCACCAGGTGGTGGCGCACAGGGTAGTATACCTGAAGAAACCGCAGTAAGTAAAAATGTAAGTAATAGTAGGTAAAATTAATAGAATGGAATAATAGCAAATTAAGTAGTGAGTCAAGATACTGAATAGCTTGTTCATGAAAACTTCCATATTTGGTATGCATACTTTGCTGCTTTTTCACTGGTGGCAGATGGCCTTTGATGCCAATGGCAGAGTTTAAAAGAAACAGAAGTAGTACACATAAGCAATGATAGCCAGCCCAGTGAGGCAGAACAGATGACAGAGCAGAATCCCAACTTCAACATATTTCATCATATCTGTTTTTTGCATTCTTTGCTTTTATTTGGACATCTCACAACTTGAGCTTTCAGTCTTTGCAATCACCAGATGAAGAAGTATGGAAGAGTGGGAAAAGAGTGATATATTTTGTGGGATTCTAACCTCATTAAAAATCCTGTTTTGCATGAGAGGAAACACCCCCAACACTTTGTGGGTGCATCAAAAAACATTCCTCACACAGAAAACACTTCCTGCCTGACTGCCAGATGGTGAACCCAAACACATCAGCTCTGGAAAAAATTAAGAGACCACTGCAAAAGTATCAGTTCTCTGGTTTTACTATTTATAGGTATGTGTTTGATTAAAAAATTGGAAAATTTGGAGTGGTCTCTTAATCCATCCATCCATCCATCCATTTTCCTCCGCTTATCCGGGGCCGAGTCGCGGAGGCAACGTGGAGGTCTATGCGAAGGAGCAGCGTCTCTACTCCGAGCTCCCTCCGAATGTCCAAGCTCCTCACCCTGTCTTTAAGGGTGAGCCCGGCAACTCTTCGGAGGAAACTAATTTTTGCAGCTTGTATTCGCAATCTCATTCTTTCAGTCACTATCCAAAGCTCATGACCATAGGTGAGGGTTGGAACATAGACCGACCGATAAATCGAGAGCTCTGCCTTCCGGCTCAGGTCTTTCTTCACCACGACGGTCCGGTAGAGAACCTGCATTACTGCTGATGCTGCACCAATCCGCCTGTCCATCTCACGCTCCATTTTACCCTCACTCATGAACAAGACCCCGAGATACTTAAACTCCTTCGTCTGGGGCAACAACTCGCTTCCAACCAAAAGGGAGAAATCCAAATAATTGCCTATTTTGATATGCAAGTCTACTAATGGTTTGTCAAACTCAGAGCATCCACAACAGAAGAGGGGAACCGCTGCCTTCCCTCTACTTCACGTTAAATGGGCACTATCATCACATATAAATTATACTGGGTTCCATTGCCTTAGCAACCATCCAAAACAATTATCTATGTTTTGTCTATGCATCTCAAAAAGCCAATGCATACATGCTATTGTGCTATTCTTTCCCTACAACCACACCAGACCCTGCTTGTGTAAATGCCTAAAAACAGAGAGGCCCGTGAAGTACAATCCTGCCTCACATCAGCTCCATCTTGCTGCAAGAGAACCAGTCAGCCAGCCCACAGAGCATCATTATCATGAATGCTGACAAAAATAAAAAGTGAATGAAAGGCAACTACATTTCTACACTACTGATACTTTGCACTAGATTTTGGGCGATAACATGCAAAGTTTAACAGGTTGCTCAATCACTTTGAGACACTGAGTTAGAAGACGCAAACTCGTATTCCCACTTAGCCTCAAGGACATGATGACACACTCAGCCCCAAGAATTCACACTCTCAAGCGTCACACTCAAGAGTCACTTAGCTTCATCACAAACTGAACTGGGACCCTCAAACACACAGACAAAAGACCAAGAGATGAGATGTCTATCTGAGGGCTGCTGCCAGTGTCAAAGAATATTAAAGCTTCTCACTTTGAGGGTAATTATAGTCGATAGAGCAGGGCTTCACAGCCCCTTAATGACAGAGTGGCTAAGCCCTGTCCATCACGTGCGCACACAGACAAACACACACGCACGCACGCACACACACACACACACACAGTCTCTCATCTGTCTGTCATTATCTTCTCCCCAGTGTAATTATGCTGATGTGATTACATTAGATTAGTCATCTGGCCCAGTGAGAGCAGCCTGGCAGTGAGCTAGAGAGGGGAGCTGAGGAAAATGTCAGTCTTGTGCTAAGAGACTGTCGCTTTCTGACCGGTGAGGTGGTGAACATCAGCTGATGGACCGAGAGGGCAGAGTCTTTGAAGTTTAACGAGAAAGGTGTACATAAAGGCAAATCCTTTGCTGGTGTTGATTTGTGAACATTTGCGCTCTTTGACTCTGCTGATCATCACTGAGAAGGGTGTGTCGGGAATGTATCTGCATTAAGGCGATTACAGAGATCAGGTGGTTACCATTAGCTCCACTGCCCAGTGATGAACACGGCAACACGGCACAGGACCAGTGTCATGACTACTGTTAATGTGAAAATCTAATTCTGTTAACTAACCAATAACAAAATAACTATTAATTGGGCCATACAAGATAATCCAACTTTTTAATGATGATGCTCCATTAGGACTGGTTAAGAGGTATCAAATAATTCAGGGCACTCAGATAATCAGTAAAAATGGCTTTTCAACTGTTTCCCCCCCATGCGGTTCCCTGCAGATGCTGAAACCACACTGAGCAAGGAGCTGGCAGCAGGAACAAATTGCCGTGGGTGTACACGCAGAGTGGCACCTGCCCTCTCATACCATGTGAAAAGTATAAGATGCTGATATTCAATAGTCAGTAATTATTCATCCTCAAAAAGGTATTGCCTGGGATAAATTGGGATGAACACCACAGAACATGTTCAGACAAGTCCCTCATGATTATTGTACATTACAGGGAGAGAAATCAGGTTATATTTTTGCTGCTCTGTCTGCCCCACCCAGCCCGGATGAACACGCTGGGAATCGATACATTCAACAGTGGCTGGTGGAAGGAAGCGCACTTTTGACGAACTCTAATTTCTGTGTGTGTGTGTGTGTGTGTGTGTGTGTTCATATCTGCTCACCCTGAAGTGCTGCACAATGAGATGCAGTATGTGGACCAGCTGCGGTACAGTGTGTCCCTCCTCCACAATAATTTTGCGAGTCCAGTGGGTCAACATCTGGTGGCCATCCTCCATGCGGGCAGGTACAGCTGGGGTCAGGATGGCCATGGCCTGCCGTACAATGGCCCGGGCCTCCATGGTGTGGGCCTTAAGCAGGCTGTGGAAGACCTGTACAAAGGAAAAGTAACACACTTTTTAATAAACCTTTTTCTGTACCATTGATACTTACTGATCCTTATTCCTATTCCTTCTTCAACCACTGTATTTCTCTTCCAATACATTCATATTATATTGAGTGTAGAATATGAGACAGAATACAAATATGCTTTTTAGAACACACTCCCTTTATTTCTCATTCACTCTCGCACACACAGTGCTACCATCTTCTCAATTCCCCTATGGTATAATTTTGTCTTTGAGTACTACTTACATATTTCTTGTTCTTCTAATTTTAAGTTACTTATTTTCTATCTTGTATGCATCTGTTGTCATCTCATTGTAATTGAGTCTTTGTCATCCAGTCACTATTTTTTCCATGGATTCATTTTACAAGGTGATTGCACATCTGCTAAATAAATGTGCTATTTTTAAATCTCTTTTCTCTGTCTTAGCGTTGTACTAAGTTAAACCCACACTCCACTGAGTTTCCCCTTCCCTCTTTGCATTCCTCCTCACCTGCAGGACGATCTTCTTGTGAATGGCGAACTTTGCAATGATGTGGGCCAGAAGTAAGTGGCCACTGTATTTACAGGCAGGATCCACGCAGGCTTTGGGCAGGAGGCATGGCCAGGCGAAGGTCATCAGGCGCCGTAGCTTGCTGTTGCGTGACTTATTGTTGTCGTGAATGTGGTGGGGTGCATGCTCCACCAACAGGGTGGAGAACTGCAGCAAGCAGATTCGTAGGGAGTCCAGCAGGTCAGCCTGCTTCTCTGGGTCCAGAACCTTGGAGAGGGATGGGAGCGATGTCGGGTTAAAGATTGTTGTGTCGATTGAAGGGGAAATAGACCGTAGAGGAGCCATTAGCAGCCATTAAGACTGGTGTTAGTCAGTGATGAGATCTGCCACAGCACAAACAAACATGCTGACCTTTAGCATGGTCACACTGTGACATTTACACCAGGAATTATAGTCCGGCCTGATGAATGAAATGTGATGGAAAGAGTGACCCATGGTATGGTGGGAGGAAGAATAGAAAACAAAAACAGATGGAAGAGACAAAAAGAAAGAAGGGAGAGATGGAATGACAGCAATTAAGTGATCAAGTAATGTGTGGAGGCCATGAGAGAAGAAGGATCCGACTAAGTGGGATGTAGTTCACGATGACAGAATATGGAGATGTACTGGACTGATAAGACATTATGAGAGGAAATGCAGCAGGTAATGAAATCAGAGAGACGGATGGAGACAAAGCTGTCGAGTACTGAACAAAGGAAGAAGGGGGAGAAGTGAGCAGGCTGAATGTGAAGACAGATGTTGAGAGCAGGAAAACGAATACCTGCAAGCATATGTGTGCATGTGTACCTTAGTGATGAAGACACTGGTGATGCTTTCAGGATTGTCTCCTTCAGGGTTGGGCGGTCCAAGCAGCTGCTCACCTTCCCCTTTCTCAAAGCTGTACAGGAAGGCTGGATTCAGGATGTGCTGCAGCACCTATGAAACAGGACAAAACACAAGTTGGAATAATTTTACTCATTTAAAAAAAACATTTTTTTTTACACTTACTTATGGGAATATGCAACGTTCACTCCTGCGGGTGTTCAAAGACTACAATGAATGGCATTTAAAGAATCATGAAGAAAACAAATTCTATTAAATGAGATAATACTAAAGAACCATAACATTTTCTCTTAATTAACCCGTAAGCATTGAAAGCAAAAGAAAAGAAAAAAAATCTAAACTATCACTGAGGAAAGGCTAAAAATGCAATTTCCCAACACCCTGAAACCTAAAGAAGACAAAGGCTTGATTAGCTGGTAAAATGCAGAATAACCCAACCACAATATAGCTAACGACTGCATTTATTAAAGAAGCTGCTATCTGTTAATGAACACCCCCCATTCAATCCATCATTGGGGCGGACAGGGCATTGCTCAGTGGAGAACGAGCTGTGGCAGCATATGTTCAAGCTCCTCTATTAGTACATTATTCACACACGCTCTCCACAGTGTACATGCATGGTTGATAGACTCACACCAGCAAGCAGAAACACACGCAGCCCTGAATAAAGAGACAAAAAATAGGAAGGAGCATGAGTGTGTATTTCAGTCTCATCTGTTCCTATTAATTCTAAGCTTCTCTGACACCAATCAGTGTAAGATCACAGCGTATCTCTGTAATGCCATTAGATGTTGTGCTCCTGCATGCTGTGTGTGTTAGTGCATGTGTCAGGGTATATGCAGGAATGCAGGAATACTCACACTCTCTCTCACTGACATTAACAAAATATTTTCATTAACAAACATTTCCATTTGGCCTAAGAAATACAGCATTGGCCATAAATTATATTAAATCATAGGCAGTCTGTCTGGCTGTCTGAATCTATGTTCCAAAAAAATAATACCTCGTAAAATGCAGATTAAGAGATTTTAATACTTTTCAAGGGTCTTCATTTTTGCTAAACTGATTTAATACCACTTTAAGAGCCCACGGATACCCTGGGTACCTCTGGGCGAGTAGCCTAGATCTTGTTCTGCATATGTGAATTATCTTAAATCCCATTTCCATACCCTTAAACAAATAACGTGTGTGTGTTGCAGTGCCGCAAGGGTTACTCTTCAAACACAACAGGAGTGAGATAGTGGCAAGGGAGGCCCAGAATATGTATTATACCCCCCATACACCCCAGTAATGTATAAATAATGTATGGATTTTATTGTTTAGTAGCCACACGAAGTCTTAAATGATAGCCAAAACCAGACGCAAAGGTTACATATAAGTTGGTCTTAAAGTCTACATTTGAATATTTTAAGCACCTTTTTTTACTCTTTTGCCAGTGGATCAGTTTGACACACGATTAGGTGAACAGCTGCAGGATCTCACATAATGAAGGTAAGCAGAGGATTTTAAGAACTCTGCTTCAAAAATTATATTATTCAATCAATGAATTTGTGTTGATAACAGTTGCGCTCATGTTTTAATAATGAATACAGCGTTTAAAAATAATAACACCCGTTATAAAAACAAGAGTTATTTTTCTATGTTATTGTTCCATCTGTAAACATGAAATAGATACATTAACAGCAATTAAATGTGAGTGGAAAAACTTGCCTCTCCACCCACCCCTAAAACACACAGGTGTTGGTTTCTTGCAGGGAAAGATCTTTGCTGTATATTTGGATTCCTCCTATAATCTTAATCTACTTTGTTGTTGTTGTTCACATACACACGCCAGAAGCCGTACAGGAGGTGTAATATACAGGTACTAACAAAACGATGTATTTGTTGTTTCAATTTAACACTGCAGTTTGATTTCAATCTCCACTGAGGAGATGATACTAGCATCTCACGTAGACACTTTCTGATGTTGAAGAAAATTCTGCCACCGTATGTCATGTCAGGAACAAAGAAAAAAGTAAAAGTAGCAGAATGTGAAACAGCCACGCTGTGCTTCATAGATTTCATACACTTGTTTGTTTCCTTGTCTGCTTGAAATCTACTCCATGAATAGTCAAAAGGCTTTTGAACAAAATAGCAGCACAAAAGCGGTTTTCTGTAAGAACTGTTTGGATAAAACAAAGGAAGCAATATAGGAGCAGCGTGAGGTCACTCTGTGCCATCAGAGATGATTCATTGCTGCTGTCCCACACCGTCTCTCTCCTCTCTCTTACACACTCATCTCCTGTGTCCCGCTCAAAGTGAAATATTCTCCCAGGCTATCTAACTCCCAAGCAGACTGAAAACATGCACACACACTTCCCTGTGATATTATGCTTCCAGGAAAATGCTAAAGGCAATTATTTCAATGTCAGTGGAGGTAACACCCACACTCATTCTCTTACTCACGACTAGTACTCCAATCAACACAAACATATTCACACAGAAAGACATATTCTCTCTCTCTGTCTCTCTGCCTCACATGCACAGCTAGTATCTGCTGCGCACCAGAGGAGAACAATTAAGGGAAAAACAACAATATGAGCAAAATTGTGATATGGGGGGGTGGGGGGTTCTGCTAGCTGAGTGACTAAATTCAAACGCAGCATTTCAGCCTGGAAAGACACAGCGCAGCGAGTTGGCTGAACTCTTTCCCCTGCCTTTTGTTTTGTCCTGGTCCATATGCCGCTGAAGCAACACCAACTGAACATGAGCAAAAAGGGAAGGGTGGAGTGAGCAGCATCATAAACAGAAATGTATGTCCTTGGATTTGGGGGTCTGGGTGCACTTGCCAGCTTCTTGTATGTGTGTCTGTGTGTATACAGTTGTGTGTTCTTGCCAGACAGCCATTTGGCTATGTGCTATAGTGCACCAGGGCAGGCCTTCCCCACTGATCCGTTTGTACTTAACAGCAGTGCTTTTGCTCCTCTGTGCCAGAATGTGCCTGTTACAGCTGTGCAAAATGTGTGTGTGTGTGTGTGTGTGTGTGCATCTGCCTGTGTGTGTATGCATGAGAGCATGCAAGGAGAGAGTGAGCTTAATTAAAAAGCAGTACAAATGATTGTAATGCTTGCAGCAGCAGGTCAGGTAGAGAGGACAGAAGCATTCATCTGTGTGCCTCTGAGGGTCTAGAACCAAACAAAATGACCTTCCGGTGCAAGATACACCAACAATAAAAGTCACATAGATCAGGTCCCACATTGAGAGCAAAGTAAGTACGCTGAGGAGACGCTCAAAGAATTTTGCAACATGATTGTTAGTGCATCATTCAGTCAATATGTCAAAAACATTTATTCTATGTACAATCCCAATATTTTAATCTATTTTTCCAGCACAATGCAAAAAGTCTTTCTATTTTCTTTCCCCAATTAAGGGATACATGTGCCCTACGGTTTTAAATTAGCATATTTATTTAAGTATGTATTTTTTCTTTAGCAGGCTTTATAAGACCAAAAATGAGTAATAACTACTGTGCTAGAAGAAAAGAAAAACATAAGTCCTTAAGCCCTGCCTGGAATCCTTAGTGTATCATTGAAAATTCTCACATGTTGTAACTATTTCCAAAAGACATTTTACACACTGCACAAAAACAAAGTAATTCTCATTCTCTCCTTATTTGAACTAGTGGATCCATAAATGGTGGGCTTGTGTTGGTGTTGAACACCTCCCACAAGTCAAATACTGGCAATTTTTCCCCATGTGGTTATTAAGACTGTATTTTACCTCCAACCATCACTTGAATGTCAATTCTAAAAGAGGGTTTTCAAAATTGTAAAAGTAATTGGGAGTGTCAGGTTCCTGTGGCATTAAGTCATAAATTGACTTTCCGTGTACGTACCTTAGCTTTAAGCTCATCGTTGAAGTGTGGGTCATTGAACTCAACGAAGCGAAAGAACAGGGCCCGTTTCTGGGCAATGGAGTAGTTCCTTGGAATGTCTTCCTCCATATACTCCTTGAGGAAGGTCATGTTGCATAAGAAGCGGCCTGTAAAGGCCCGAAGCAGCTGGAACAGCAGCTCGATCTCTGAGTAGTTACGCCTATTGAGGAGACGGGGTCAGTGCGCAGAAAGAGATATGTGTAATGTGACATTGTACAACAGAATTTTCAAATAATAATATTAGATACCAATGTGACTCAGGTAATTAGTCAGTTTTAAAAAAACAATGTTTTGTTTACTAAAAAAAGGTTGACTGAACACATACACTAAAATTAACATTATTAGCTTAAAGTCTTGTAGTTGCATTACTCAAAGGTTCACTTAAGTAATCCAGTTTTACACTCTAATGCTAGCATTGTTATTTTCAGAGTAACGCTTGGCCCAAAGGCTCATCTGCAGTAGCTGTTGAGAAAGGCCATATTGTTTCTCATCACTTTCTAACCCAGATTTTCATATCAAATGTCTATTTTCAGGTCTTTCAATAACTTTTTCAACAGTTAGGCAATTTTCATCCCCATTTCAATTGGAATAAGTCTACATACTTGCAGTAGCTAAGCAGGCAGAAGGCCAGCAGCTTGGGCTCCTTCCAATTAGTGGCAGCCATGTTGTCTTTGCGATGTCTCTCCTGGAAGGCCTCGCTGACCCAGACTCGCCTTAGCTGGCTGACCAGGGAGTGTTGCCCTGCCAGCCAACCCTCATCATTCTTCACAATGATGCTGATAATCTGGGCAGAGGGGATGACAAAGAAAGGTTAGAGGTCATATGATGGAATTACTGACAGGATTGAGCACTACTGACACCTGAGGGTTAGCCTTACACATACAGCTCTGGAAAAAATTAAGAGACCACTCTAAATTTTCCAAAGTTCATTTTTACTCAAACATATACCTGTAAATAGTAAAACCAGAGAACTGATTTACAGATTGGTCTCATTCACCCAGTCACACACACATTCATACACTGATGGCAATTTAGGGTTCAGTGTCTTGCCCAAGGATCCTCTGACGTGTGGGATCAGACGACCCACTCTACCTCTTTAGCTACCTGAGCCATAGCCGCCCTTCAAGTACAGTACAGTGCATGTACAGGATGTATAACTTGAGAATTTCAATGAAAATATGTATACCTTGACAGCCTGAAACTGTAGGTCCAATCTGGCTGTGGTGGTGGAGGGAGATCCAGGTCGAACAGTTGCTGCAGTTCCAGCGGGTACCAGCAGGGGGACGAAACGGTTGGGATTAGAGGCCAGCACGTCTCTTAGTGGCTTGGCATCTTTGTGTTTCAGAAAACTCTGTATATGAACACATACACATCATGCAACTATAACACTAAAGTAAAGGTAGTAAGACTAGGGAGAAGCATGTTTGCCGCACAGAATCAACAACTGTAAAAACACATTTAAAGAAACATGACACAGAAAATTAAGAATCTTTATTGGGAGTGATTCGTCTAAATTTCATGTCAACAGGACCACTGAGCCAAAAAACCCAATATATCAATGACTGTAGCATATTACTGAGGCAGTGTGCTGTTTTAATGTAAAATGTGTCAATGAAAAGACTGAAGGGAAAGGCTGCTACTTAGAGCTGCCGGGGACTGACCATGAACATGCGGCTCCACTGGGGGTCGTTCAGCGTGGCCTCCATCATGAACAACTCCACCGTCTGAGATGGGTGACGCGTCAGGAACTTGATCAAAGGCTCCCTGAATGGACTGCCAGCCTGGTTCAGGGGGGAAAGGGATGGGATGGGGGGAAGGCAGAAAAAGATTTAATGAAAACAAATGCAAATTTAGATTCTATCCCTTTCTAGTGAAGATCTGTGTGTAATAGCAGAGCTTTGTGTGCCATTAACACTATACATCAGATACAAATCAAATAGGATTAGGAAGCTTATTCCAGGATGGAAAAATAAACATCATGACATTCTCAAATAGAGATTTCAAGTATTTACTGTAAAATTATTGCATATTGCTTACATTGTCTATAACATGCCTTAAGTAATGTCAATGACCATGTTTCAAGCGGTAACATCCTTTAAATTTTCTTCATCCTTTCTACTGCACCAATTAAGACCGAACTTTTTTCTTGCTTCGTTCATCTAAAAACACAACAACTGCGCTTGTAAGGCCAAGGATCTCTTTCAAAATAATATTTGGTCTCTATAATAACAAATTCATAAAAAATGTGATGCTCTAGAATCTCCTAAAATGGCCTTCATTGTCTGCATGTCTATGATGTATTCTTACACTGCTTCTGAAGTAGGACTAGACAATCTCTAAGTTGGTGTCCTACCTCTATGAGCATGGCCCTCTCTGTCTTCATGACCACCTCCAGCAGAGGTTTGACCAGAGTCTGAGGTGCAGCTGGGATCAGGTGGAAAAGATTAATGATGGCAGAACAGATTTTCATCTCCTAGAGAAAGAGTCGGAGAAAAAGAGCGGAGAAAAAAAGGGAGTGGATGAAACTTCTTGCAAAGATGATGGAACTAGTCACAGACATAATTTCTAACAAACAGTCTTGATGGACCTCCACTGTGGAAAGACGAGGATTAATGTTAGTCAAAGGCTGAAAATGCAATCTGTGCTCAGTAGACAGTTAACTTCCCACAGGAAAGGTGCAGAGGACCACACTCGCATGAGTTCATGGATTACATTCGCACAGGGTACAAACTAATAAAAGGACAGTTTCCTGCTAATTTTCATGAACCTTAAATTATCGATATCTTAGAGATGCAAAAGTCAAGGGGGAGAATTGGACATTTCTAGTCAAAATGTGAGGTTAGAGTGAGGCTGACATGACATGATACTTCTGAATACAACCACAGACACACGGACACAGAAATACAGGGCAACTCCACTAGCACCACTAACACGACACTACGTTTAAAATCACTGACAGAGTCACCAACAGAGGGCGCAACACCAGGTCACATCTCACCTCAACACCCTCCAACGCAGGCTGTACCGGAATGGGAGACAATGATGAGAGTCAGCAGAGCAGTATGTGTGCATTTTTGTGTGGCTGTGTGCTGTCTGTCTTTGTTCCATATGAAAGGTGAGCAGATAAGACAGGGTGATAATTAAATGAATGGGGAGACAGCAGCAACCTTTGACCTCGGGTGCAACTTCTCTCAGCACTGGGTGAATAACAGGGCAGGGGCCATACTGGAACATTAGAGGAGCAACGCAGAATGCGTGGTATTTGGAGGGAAACCACTCTTCTGACAGATATCAGGCCATGGATACAGAAAGTGACATTTGTTTTTGTTAAAGTCAAATAAAAGTTATTTGTCTTTCATACGAGCCCTTTACTCCTCTTCACACCTCGTTACTCCATATTCTTCTCTTCTCTGTCAAACCCTCTTTCATACCTACATAACTTCAGACTATCCCCTTCAGCCCTGCTCCATCCCTTTCTCCAGTTTTTGTCTTTATCAGGCTTAGATAATTGACCCCCCGACCCTGGCTTGGTTGTCACTGCCAGCCTTGCTGTCAACATGCACAAAGACCACGGTTGGAGGGAGGGAAAAGACAACGGGCCAATTTGCATCTAATTAAACATACCATTTTGAAATGTGGCAGGATGAAAAAAAAAAAGGGCATTATTTCTATGAGGGACAGGCAGCTGTTTTTCCCCTTCTTTCTCTCTCACCTTTTCTCTGCCTTTACAAGGTTATCTGTCGGGGAGATAATGAGGAGACACAGTGCTAGGCCCACCACCGCCTGCATGGCGCCTAATTAATCATTGATTGTAATATGGCCACTCACAACTCATCTGGGAGGAGGCCACATTGAGGAGGTGTTGACTACATGCGACTATGGCTTTGTGTGTACAAGTGGTAATTTCTCTGCCCCTTCAATGCGTGCTGTTTGGTTTAGGCAGGACAGTGATAGTAGACAGCTGTATTGAGCTGCTCCTATAGGCTATGACTGCTTCTGTACAGCATTCAAAGAAGATTTCTACAAAAGTAGAAATTTGTATTACATTTCTCAGTGCTGTAAGGTGTGTGTATGTGTGTGTGTAGAACTATCTGGTTTGTCTGAATTGTATATACTTACACTGCCATCACTACGCTGGCCTCCCTTGTGTGTTATTACAACCACCTCCATCCACTTCCTCAGGTGTTGCTGTGAAAGAGAGAGAGACAAGATTGAGACTGTGTGTTGGTGAAGAGTGTGTGTGTGTGTGTGTGTGTGTGTACACCTGACTGGCTCAATAGCAGAACATGGCACAGACAAGGACTGAAAATTTCCTAAAGAGATTCAAGTAACAAATGACAAATTTTCACCAAATAAACAAAACATCTGCTGCAACGCTTTGTTTAATCATGAAACTATTATACAGACGACAAAGTGTGCAGACAATCATTGTTGCACTATGACCTGATACCATGTAATAACCACGTGAGGCCCTCTGGCTTCATTACCCAAAATATGCCCACCTAAGGTACAGCTGCCAACAAAAATGGTATCTGAGGTATTATATCATGCAAACAATACCCGAATACGCTGTGGCAATTAAAGTCCCATATTTAGATATTCGAAAATAATCTAAGGCCTAGCACCAACACTGCCACAGTTAAAAAGGATTAGTTGCCATGTTTGTGCTTTCAGGTTATTTGAAGAAAATGTGTTGCGAGATGAGGAAAAGGAGGAGGAAGTTTCTCACCATCATCTGATCACAGAACTTGTCATTGAAGGAGTTGGGGAAAAGTCGTGTGACAGAGGTTAGGCGGTTCACCACGTTGAGCGTCAGGCTGCGGTAGTCACCCAGCATCATCAGTAGGGGGCGCATGTGAGTGTGGATCTGGTCCACCTCAATGGTTGCACCTTCCAGGAACTAAAATAGAGTACAGGGAACAGAATTGTTACAACTCTTAAAATGAATATTGTAGCAAAAACAATATAGTGTTGACAGATCTGCAGTGTACTTTGCAAATATCTGCCTAATAAATATATGCCAATAAAAATGTTCTTATGTTATTATCATTACTCAAAATACAGGCTTGTTTCGCTTTGTGGTTGTCAAACCTTACATAAACAAAATTCTTAGAGCATTAAAATATTATTCAGACATGTGACTAGATCTTTTTTCCCCCCAATGCATTAATTCAAATCATTTTAATTTCCCATACACAAATAATTTTCTTCCCTACATTAAACCTGGCCATGTCAGGTTTTCTAGGCCCATGAACTGCTCACTACCCCTTGTGTCTCCATTAAGGCCACTCAAATGAGAGCATGACCAGCCATAAACAAGCACACATGCCAACACCAAACACTGATGCACACCCACACCCTCACATGGGCGGGAGGGAATGATGCATGGAAGCCACATTCATTTTCCTCTCAGTGCTGAGAACAAACACTCCATCCTGTATCGATCGGGCCATGGCAACGCTCATTAGTGCTAGCAGGGCAGAGATGAAAGAATGGAGAGAGCAGAGAATGGCTAGGCAAAAAATAAATAAATAAATCCCAGAATAGTGAAAAGGAGTGACGGTAGTAAAAAAAAAAAAAAAAATGAAGGGCACCAAAATGGAAGGAAAAAGGGACAAAGAGCCAAGGATAGATTGATAGAGGCTAGGATGGAATGGATACTTTGATGAATTGAGGCAGGGCTGGTTCAGGGAGAGTGTGATAAAGCAGAGGGTGGTCCATATGAAGATAACTGGGTGGAAAAAATGGTATGAGGGGAGGATTAACAAAGGACCTCTGAGATGGCAAATGACAAGAGATACCGATAAAGGACTAATGAAGCAGGAAGGAAGAGAACAATAAAAAGCAAGATAATAAAAATCTACTCAAACAAAAAATACAAAAACAAGCAAAATAACAGCAAATGACACAAGCAGATTTAAGAGCAGAAATTAAGAGGGGAACGCATAAGGATGTCGAAAATGTGATTTTAGAAAAGATTTAAAGTGTGTCACCGAATTCACTTGTCTGATCTTGCGTAGACCGATTCATACCTTAAGGGCACAGTCTTTAATCCAGAATTAGAAAAGTCATGTCTGTGGGTCTCAGGCTGTGTTTTTGTCATTAATAAAGTCATATCAACTTAATTCCAAATCAATTCAAAAACTAACATCAAAAGATGCTAAAACAGGAGTGAATTAAAGACAATGACAAACATCTTGCAACAGGTGGTAGGAAATGTGGATTATGAACATTTGTACATTTAAAAATGCAGCCTGCCTGAAAAGTTCCACAGCATTAGGATTTTGGATGCAAAGCCTGATGGCTTTGTGTAAAATGACATCATGATATTGTATATACCAAGTCTTATAAGTGAATACAAATATGAGAAATCATTCACTCCTTAAAAGTATATATTCTACAACAATGGACAGGTTACACTTGGTAAAGATTATAGATTTGAGGGGCAAAAAAGATTTCAAGTGTAACATTTCCTGTAAATCATGATGTAATGTGTTATCTTGTACTGACCTTCCTCATACATGCTTCGCCCGCTTCCTGCAGTTCATTGTTGGTAGAGTTAAGGGCTTTAAACAGGGCAGCAATGATCTTCTCTCTGGACTGCGGCAGGTAATTACAGGCTGCCAGGGCATCTAAACAGGAAAGAAAGATTATTGGTGACATTTAGCACTCCAAAAATTACCAGTCAGATTATTGAAATATTTTAGTAAGATAGTTATTAATTTAATTCACACAGTGGTAAAGCAAAGACAAAGTGAAAGAATATGGTCAACGTTTATCAAAGACGTCTCTACTAACTTGAGAGTATCTAAACCATTAAATGATCATTAATTATGACTTGATTGCAAATTTCATGTATTTATCTTCATCCAGAACAACTTGCAATGACCACAATGCAAGGGGACCAATATCAAGTTCATCAGTGCCTACTCACTGAGAGCAGCGATGCGGAGGGGAACCAGGGAAGGGAGGCTCTTGTAACAGGGCAGCTTCATCAGAGCAGCATCCTCTGCCTCACACAGGTTCAACAGCTAGAAAGAGAAAGGTCAATAATCAGAGTGCTAAAATGTCCACTCCCTGTAAAATGTTTAATGTGGGTGCACAGACATTTCTACGTTTTTATCTTCTGTAAAAATGCAAGACCTAAGTCCAAGATGCTTGTTCACCATAGAACAATGTGCAAAATGATGTCATATATTTTTTACATGTAAAAAAAAGAGTTTACAGTGTGCTTGAATGTGTTTATGTGAATAGTAATAAAAATAACAACAGAACAAATTTGAAATTAAAAAAAAGAAGAAAACAATTAGGAAAAAGTAGATTTGATTCATGTCAGTGACTCCTGCATCTTGCCATACCTCTGTGTAGAAGACCTTGTGTTCCATGACATTGAGGTCCATTGTGAAGAGGCGGGGCTGCAGGGTTGTGCAGAAGGTGTTGCCCTCCATCAGGCCGATCTGGGCATTGGCAGGCTGGTGGCGGAGGAGATGTTTCTTGGGGGGAACCATATCTTGCAACACCTGAAGAGAAGGAAATCCCAAAAAAAGAAAAACGTTTAGGGTTTTTTATTTTTTTTATTTGAGAGACTCTCAATTTTAGGGAGGTATCAGTCCAGGGTGATCAAACACACTCCATGATGTGGTGTAGCCTATCTTGTGTTCAAGCTCATCTAGCACAGCATTAAATATACAGAAAATTTCAGTCCTTGGTTTCACCTCTTTGTGAGGCTCCATGATGACGGTAACACTCTTGCCGGTGACCTGGGCAAGCACCTGCAGGGAGTGCATGGCCTGCTTTCTGACGGTTGAGTTGGGGGAGGTGACTTCTCGGACCAGGTCATGCGTGACCATGTGGAAAGACTTGTCCTGGGCAGCCAACAGCTCCTCAGTCTTTTCTTCATCTTTCAGCGGAGTGGCACATCGCACAAGTAACTGCTCCAGGGTGGTCTTAGCCATGGCTACTGCTCCATTTGACACCTTATTGGGAAAATCAATAAGGTAGTAAGTACACGGCCACTGCAGTGATAGTACAGTGGTGGGACAGAGAGGAAATTTACAAGTTGTTACATTGCACTTGCTGCAAGCCTTTGTAAAACATCATGTGAAGACTAAAGCTGACAAAAAATAGAAAGAAAGTTAATCTACTCCTTTTGAAATTATTTGAATGTTAGATTTTCACTGATTTCCCCTCACCTCTCCTGTGAGGTCCATCATGACAAAAAGCAGGGCCTTGAGAAAGGTGAGCTGGTTCTGTAGCACCCAGATCAGAGGCAGTCTCTCCATTAGGAACTTGATGGACACCACACCGCCAAGCTTGGCATACCAGGCCTGCTCATAGCAGCAGGCGCACAGACGCTCCACAATGTAGGAGAACAAGGGCAGCTGGCATGCCTGAAGATGTAGACAAGGATGATTAACTGATTCCCATTTAAAACTTATATCACAACTACAAAACATTTGGCACAATGAGCATAAGTACCAATGTTATCAGGTCATTGTTTATTATTCATAAATAACTGAACACTCCAATACCCTTCTCCCAGTGACTTACCCTCTCCTTGGAGCCAAGGATGATGCTGGCCACATCGAAGATGACGGCCAGGGCCACTTCTCCAATCTTACACAGCTCCTTCTCCTCGTAGGCCATGCAGATAGCTATGGCATCAATCAGAACCAGCGGATCCATGCCCTTTGAGCCGTTCTCCTCACTGTGGAACATGGCTGTGCTTGGCTGGCTGCCCAGCTGGTAGCACGGCAGTAAGAATGGACCTGGGTTGAAGGGCGGAGGACAAGAGAGAATTATTTTTAATGTGAAATGTATGAATTCTAATATAGATTAAAATGTTACAATTGTACCTACAGAGCATGTAACTTGTCTTGTTGTGTCAAATGCACAATGATAAAGACAGAATTGTAATAAAACCAAAGAAAAGACAAAATTGGAAAGTGACTGATTATCTTGTGCAGCTGGGAATAAATACCAATGCCAGGGCAAAACAGAAAGCTAATATTAGATGTAGAGAGTATGAAGAGCACCAGCAGTCCCTCACCACACTGCTGAGCCACAGCGACCATAGTATAATGGCGAATCAGGCTGGCTACGAAGGGCAGCGCGCTGGGCCTCAGGTCCTTTATCACAGCAGACATGAATGCCCCAGTCAGGGCCTGTTCAAAAGTTCTGCGGGCAGGCGTGTCTTGTGCTTTGTAGCGGTGTGAGATGATGACATTGGGTATCCACTTCTCAGCGAAGCTAATGGGCAAAAACACCCACACAATCAATTAGAGGATTGCATATCAACATGGACAATATAATAACATGTGGCATTGAAACAGTCTTTAAACTGCAAGCCTAAAAATCATTTTTGTTGAGCCCAACATTTCAAAATAAAGATCCATGTCCCCTGCCTGTCTGCAGTTCCCAAACTTGTAACTCTGATTCTCTCCGTCTTTAAATTCTCTCCCTCCTCATAGCTCCTTCTGCCTTTCTATTCCTGTGCCTCCTTCTTTGTCCCCTGTTGATATTTTTGTTATTTACTGCAGCTGAAGGCAACTGGGCCGTGGTGTGATTGAGCAGCTGTTTTCTCCATGCTTGAGCTTGTGTTTTATAATGCCACACGCCAGGGGCAGACCTGATGGATCACTTCATTTCATTATTGCCATTTAAAAGACTACTCTTTGGAGGAGGATAGAGAAGAAGTGGGGAGAAGGAGGAGGGGGACTGAGAGGAAAGGAAACAGGCGAGAGAGGAACATGGCGGATGGAGAATATGTGTGTGTGTGTGTGTGTGTGGGGGGGGGGGGTGGGGGTGGGGGGGGTGACAGAATGTCAGATCAATTGCCTTTCAC
>JAVQJF010091884.1:0-44113 GCA_036023855.1 Gadopsis marmoratus
TAGCATGTTGGAGCTGCAATCTCCTGGTCTCCCCTTCTGTAACAATGAAAGGTTATTACAAGAAAGGTTATAGTACAAAGTCTTGGCACTGTTTGATTGTGGGTGCTGCATTTTCATCACAGTGTTCATATATTTCTGATGTAAGCTATCAAATATACCCACAATTGCAAACAGAAACCCTAAAGCGGCTCACTGTTATTATTTCAAATATCAGACATGGCACCTTATAGCAATTACACTGCCGCTTCCCCTGTATAACTGCTATCTTTCATGTCACATTTCTCTCCCATTACAGTATTACCTGATATCATCACGAGAATAGATGGGAGACATCTCTGTCTGTACTGACAAGAAAAACTTTAATTTTTTAAGTTATGACCTGCAGAAACCTTTAAGTACTTTCTCAGCAACCGTTTCCTTCAGTTGTTTCACATGAACCATGGGCTAACTAAATGTACAGTACCTGTGCCCGCTGCAGCTGGTCCTGAATCATGACGAGTTCCTGTTTGCTTGTTTCCAGCCTGGACTTGAGCCTTTGATTCGTGGCCAGTGCCTTTTCATACATCTACAAAGTATGTACGTTAGAATTATGTTCACAGCACACGGACTAACACACATTTACATCAACAGCCACAGTGACTGTTTGTATGGTATTTTAGTATGTAACTAATGATTATTTTCATTATTGACCATGAGGTTCACATGTTACATTCTTAGTGAAATATTTCAACATTGATTGCCATGAGATTTGCTGCAGATGAAATATCTCAACATCTGTTGGCTGGATTGGCACAAATGTTTGTATCAGAGGTTAAACTTTGATATTTTGATTAAGATTTATCAACAACTATTGGTTGGATTGCCATGACATTTTGTCCAGACTTTCATGTTCTCCTCGGGATGAATTGTACTCATTTGGACTCATGAGGTCAAAATTTCAATTTGTCCGTTATATTGGTTTAAGACTAACCTCGGCGGTGCTTTGTGTGGTGCTAATTAGCTCGCTAAGCACTAAACTAACATGGTGATCAGGGTAAACATGATACCCATGAAATATTAGTATGATAGCATTATCATTGTGAGCATGTCTGTAGCATGCATGGCTGTAGTCTCCCCTTCTTGTTTTGATTTATAAATGAATCCTTTAGTCTATGAAATATAAGAAAATAGTGAAAAATGGTCTTCACAGTTTCCAGGATGATGCATTTTTTTTTGTCCAACCAACAAATGTAACATTTTGTCGTGTACTTTATTTTGAAATGTCTGTGATGGCGGTGCAGCATCCTTGAGAGGCTTGATATGTACAGTATGTGTTTACTTTTCACTGAATAATTGACAAGGGCCCAGCCATCCTGTTGTGTGTATATCACATGTCTTTTTATTCCCCCTGTAAAGCATCCTGATGACAGCCCTGTTGAATTGGTTGAATGAAATGTTGATTCATTAAATAGGTTAATTAACTGTCAAGTGATCACATTTAATCCCTTTGTTACTTGAGCATCAAAAGAACAGTCACTAACAATATTATCGACATTCAAACGGAACTGCATCTCCTGCCTTTTTATAGTCGTTGTTTGCTGTCTCTTCTGCCTTTTTCCTCGCAGACAGTCTGTTCTCCCACCGTAAGACGTAGGACTCGGCGTGGTTTGCTGATGTGTCGTTGGAGACATCAGAGGATCCAGATGAGCTCAATCTGAAAACATAAACGAGGTACAAGTCTGAGGTTAGCTCAGTTAGTCAGAGTTTAAGATCACTGCGTCGTTGATCGATCCCTGTTTATTTCTGTCTCAGGCGATAATTGAATGTGTTTTGTACTTATTAATGGTGTGAATTAAATTAGAGGGTGCTTACCTAGACAGTCTCTCATGCTGAAATAGAGCAGAAATATGTTAGATATGGCTATCAGACCAAAGCAAAGAATCCAACAATAACGCCAACCAACGTAAGCTTCCTGATTTTCTAACCTTACAAACCTTACATGGCATAAACAAGCCATTCAACCCCATAACGAATCATCCTCTATTTCAATAGATGCGTATTACTGTGCAAGTAATGACATCACACAGCTTGACTTCATCATTTGTTTGACAGGCTGTTTGGCCGTGGTGTGAGATTAATGAAGCACGATGACGATGAGGTTGTATTCTGTACCGTGTTGACCATTGCCTTTTCATAATATTGTAACCATGCAGTTGATATGCACACAGGACATATTATATTACATGTACATTGTCAACAAGTACATTCTTATCATCACTGCATCTATATTGTGACATTAGCAGGAATTTCTCACAAAGGACTTTCTTTTCTTTTTTTTTCAGTTTTCCAAGAAAAGGTTTATGGCCGTCTGAAATACCAAGCCAAGTCAAAGAAGGAGAGAGGAAATGATCCTTTAAATAAACTGACAAGCACAGATAACTAAACACATCCAAAAAAGGTAAAAGCTCTGGCACTGGCTTTCACAATTTTTCATTATTGCCTGCTGAAGTTGGAAGGCTTCTATAGTTTAGATTTTCAAGCGCCAGAAGAGAGTCTAGCTAAACAATAAAAACTCACACTCCCTTAAAAAGATGAGAGAATGTAGCATAATTCAAGATTGCTTGATTGTCTGTGAGATTCTTACATCGCCAGTAAGAATAATATGAACCCTCAATGTGATTCCATTCAATTCACACTGTATCTCAGACTCACGAGAGTCCATAGCAATGGTATGAAAGAAAGATGTACAAGGTAAAATTGCAACAATTGATCATTCAATTTAAAAAAACAGTTAATATAATGTGCAGATAGATGACAAATGACAGGAAAAACAACATAAAGTGTCTTGGTGAACCACCAATTTCTTCACTTTGGTCAAGACTGAAATATATCAACAACTATTTATGGATTGCAATGAAATTGGTACAGACATTCTCCCCGCAGGATGGTTTGAAGTCACTTTGGTGATCCTCTGATTTTTCCTCTAGAGCCATCATCAGGTCAGAACAATACTTTGGTTTTACAGCCTCACAGAGCCGCTAGCATCACTGTAGATTATTACCCATCCTCTCCCTCCTTAAATGCTTTTTCATCACAGGAAAAGCTAATATGACTCATTCTTCCTGCGTTTTATTTTATTACATTCGCCAATGCTGACAATCAATATGTAGTAACTTATCAGAGGTAATTATCTTGCCTGTAACAATAACTTCTGCATATATCAGAGAGATAAATACACTGGATAACAATTTCCTGCTGACATACGTATTGTACAGTTCAGTTGAAAGTACCTTTTCTTATTAGTATTCTTTTAGATCTAGAGACTTATTATGACATGAGTCACATAAACTAAAGCAAAAAGCAGACTGGTGACCACTGCTTAAACCGTTTCACGTCTATAAATCCTGGAGATTGCAAGTGGATTCCTGTGAAGAAGAATCAGGGCTATGAGTTTCAGACACTACGTGTAAACACAGTGATGTGCCTCTGCTCAGACATTTACAAGATCCCTGGAACGCCACCAGACTCTGATGTCAGCCCGTTGAAGGCTGTCTCAGGACACATACGCTTGGTAAACGGTCATTCATGACATACAGCATGCAGACTTGGAAAAAGCTCTGGTTTAGATTAAGAGGCATCACATATAAACAGATGCTGACGGAAAATGGCTTTTGTGACATTTTATCCCATGTATGCGAGTGTCTCTGTCACTAAGCTGTCCTCCAGCCTTTTTAGATCCCACGAGGAACATTTTGCCTGCTGACCAGCTATGCTCAAGTGGAAAATGTGAGCTTCCCGTAGGACTAGCAGAGAGATAAACATCCATAAATACTGCGTCTGAGTTCCCACAAGCCAGTCCTAAGCACTCTATCCCTCCTTCTCTCTGTTCCCTGTCATCCTGTCTTTCACCCCCTGCTTTCTTTCTCTCTCTCTCTCTCTCTCTGTTCATACTTTCTTCCTGCATCCCTCTCTCTGTGCCTGTCCATTTATCCTTCCCAAGTGGATTCTTAGTTTATAAAAACAGATAAGATTAACTGCTCATTACAACTCTTGGCCTTGGTTTCACTTGCAAGTTTAGTTCCTTCACGCACATGTACATCCACATTCAATTTTGTTTCACAGTTTGTGAGTTATTACGTGCCTTTAGAAGCTTGTCAACATTTTTCATCTGGGGTGCAACAGTGGCCTAGGTGTCCAACATGTGTACCATGTAACCACAATGTCCCTGGTACATTACTAGGAATACAAATCCCCAATCTAACACATTAACATGTTTGTAGAAAGTTGTAGAAAGAGCGTGTCTCATTCGAATCAGATACAATTGGCAAATGGAAGCAACACCTTCCGTATTTGTTTGTTAGTTGTCAATTAAAGTACCAAAATAAAGGCGTGAAAAGATATTGTAGCTTTACAGGAACACTTGAAGAGTCACGGATTGCAGTATAATATAAAAGAAAACACTGCAGTAGTGATAGTGCCATAGACATTGTAAAGTAGATTACAGAAACAAACAATCTTTAGTTGCATTCCAACAGCTGCCATGTGTAAACAGTGTTTCCCCCCCCAAAAAAGGGACTCAAGTTCCTTTCAGATGAGGCAGCAGGAGGTCATTTATTGCTACACATAATTTTGCATTGATCATGTAAGCGCTATCAAGAGTGCACATATGATCATGTGTGGCATGTCCTAAGATTCTATGGGAAAGTGTACAAACACACAGGAATACCTCTGTGGCTCGTTACAGAGACATTTGTTTGACTGAACTTAAATGTTAGTGTTTGCATTATGTCAGCCATGGCATTTCCTCTAACCAAACAGACACTGGGACGATTAAAGACAGTTAGGCCTCACCCTCAGGCTCTTGGTGGCGGCAGTGGCTGAAGTTGGAGACGAGTCAGAGAGCGACTTTCTGACGCGCGGCTGATCTTTGCTGTGAGAAAGTAGAAATGACATCGCTCCCGAGCTGCTGGCCTCTGCATGCAGCTGTAAGACGGTCCAAATTGCTCCCAAAAGGTTTTTGCAAAAGTTCTTTAACACGACAGCAGCAAAGAGGATGGTAGAGGGAGGCACTTATTGTCCAGTGAAATGAAATTCTGATGCGGCTGTTTCCTTAGTCAAAGTGAGCAACTGAAGTGTGATCTTCATGTGATGGCGAGACAGTGAATAGCTGATGAGAGCGGAAGAAGTGCACAAGTGTGAGAGCAGAGGGACTGGGGAGTAGGCGGGCTGTAGTGTTTATGTGTGGACACAAGGATCTGACAGGAGCGTTGTTCACAAGGGCTCTCAAGGGACAATCAGCAAAAATAGAAAAAGGAAAACATCATTAGTCTCATTAATGGTGTTTTATGGATAGTACATGTGAAAATTGTTTATACTACGTGCATATTAAATTTGTGTAATTTCACTATCTATTTTAAATTGTTAGTAATTCACAGGGAAGTGAATTACTAACACAAAAAAACAAACGTGAATCATTATACTTTCTTAAGGGGAAACAGGGCTTTTAAAATGGTAACTCCTCAATTATAACAACATTTTAGAATGTACATCTAAGTAGAAGTAACATTTTTAATACACATATTTCTGTTCGGGCCACTGCAGGGCACTGTGCATTCTTCCATTTCAATCAAATAGAACATGGCTCCTTTTCTACTTGTTGCTCCCCCCAATATTGTTAATGACTGATAACAATTCAATCTCTTTATATGTGGTGGCGACGCATGAACTGTTTTCAGCTTCTGAAGGGGGGCATGCCTCAAAAGGTTTGAGAACCACTGGCTTAGGGTCAGATCTGTTGGTATATCTGTTGAATTTAATCCAGCTGGAGGCTGCATGTGTAGGCAGTTAAGATACGTTTAAACAATGAAAACGTTCATTGACACAGTTACGTCCATTATGTTAGCACAGGTCATTTGTTGTCCTGCAAAGGCAATCTGAAGGGGTGCACTATCTGTCCGTTACTTATGATGCTTTTTGGAATGTGACATTTTAATATGCTGACACTGAAAGGTTATGACACAAAATATTTTGTACGGGTTAAAAATGCACCGTAAACAAGGCTGACGGGTGGTGACACGCACCAGATGCATCGTTTTATGTATCAGTTTTCAGTTTGCTTCTAATTAACTCCAGCCTCAGGCAGACTTGGACGTCAGGGCAAACCTGGCCTGCACCTGCGGTAATGTAATCACAGATTTAAATAAGACAAGTAATTTAAAAAAATGTCTGTTCTTACAGTGAGATCCACTAGCAACCCTCCTCACCTCCCCCACCACCAACATATTTTTGGATAGAGGCATTTTTATATTGTTCGTGGTAGACAAACATGATTGTAATAGTAACTGTAATATTCAACAGTAAAACATTCCACGATGTTTTGCCTTATGTCACTTAATTCAGCTCATGATGCTGTCATGTCAACCCAAGAGTCAGCCATTTCAAACACATGACATGCTCTTGCTGTATCTTTTCGATCGGTGTCAGTTCAGACAGGATGCAACGTGTCAAGCTAAATGTAACTAGTTGTAAATAGAATTTCCCTTTTTAGTAAAGTTACAACCAAGACAAAAATCACTCATGGAATGTTTTTTGGTTCCTTTATGACATTTGTTGGTTCCCCTTCATCATTATGGTAGAAATCCTGCACCACCTGCTGGCAGAAAATGGTACTTTAACCTTTTCACAAAAGAGCTTCATGACAAGAGCATGTACCAAGGGAATCATATGAGCCCACATGTGCAGCATGTACACTTGTACTATGAATAACTTCACAACGAGGGGCACTACATATGTATTTGTGTTAAATTACAAACTATAAGTACAGTCACATTACTGATAATTTGTTTGTTTTTTATATTTATATTTTTTTACATGTTTATGGTGTTCATTGTTAATATTCATATGTTTATATTGTACTTTATAATTTTCATTTTTTAAACATCTTTCAGCACTACTCCTTTTCTTTTTGCTGCTGTAACACCCAAATTTCCCCTCAGGAGGATTAATCAAATGTTATCTTAGCTTATCTTATTCATTTTCTCTTTCACATTGCAAAACACTATTGATATTCCATACTCTCATACTCTGTAAATGGGTAAAATACAGTTAATTTCATTTCAAATATTCATTCATTCATTCATTTTCTATACTGCTTATCCCGAAGGGTCGCGGGGGGGGGGTTGGAGCCAATCCCAGCTAACATTTCAAATAATGTTTTTCAAATACATTTTTCCCACATACCAATGCTACAACAGACTCATAGTAAATTTATTGAAATTTCTTTACACAACTTGACCATTTCCATCAACATTTCACTCTCTGTAACCAGTTGCTTTAACACACATGTACAGAAATTTTCACGTCTGACCAAAGAAACTTTTCTTTATTCCTTAACTTTTTCTTCCTGTCCTTCCCATTTTTATATCACCATGTTTGACAGATGATGTGGTGTGCTTTGGCTCATGAGCAGATTATGTTATTGCAGTTGTGGAAGAAGTGTTCAGATCCACCACTGAGGCACAACATCACAGTGTAACGATACTCGATTAGAGATATTAAGTCCTGCATTTGTAACTTTAGTTTTACTTATGTAAAAGTTCTTTTTAGTATTCGCTGCAAAACCTGTTTAAGCATCAAAATGATCAACTTTCTTTCAGAGTGTTAAACTGTATAATCACTATTATGATGTTGAAGCTGTTAAAGATGAACTACAGAATGTGCTGCTGTTTATTTGTACAAACGCATGCAGCCACACAAAGTCAAAGTTGTTAAGGGGTTATATAGTGAGTCATCACTTAATATAGTCCAGTTGATTTAAAACACAGCAAGCAATCTGTTAATTCAGTACAGGACTTCTGTCCAGCAGCTGCAAGTCTTCTTCACTCTGTAAAAAAACATATTGATACTCTCAGTTTGTTTTATCACCATCATGTACACTCAAATGTTTCACCAGTCAGTCTTTTTAAGGAACAAGAAAGTATGATTCTTAAACCTTGTACAAGTATTAGTACCTCTGACATTCAGCGTCATTGAGGACTCCGCTGTCCCCAGTTTGTTCTCGATGACGACTTTGTATTCCCCTTTATCTTTGGGTCCCACCCTTAGAATGAGCATGGAGCAGACTCCACACACGTTGGTGATGTGGTAGTTGGTGTTTGTGTTCAGGCTGATGTTGTTGCGGCACCATGTCACACGTGGAGCTGGGTCGCCCTTAACTGCACAGCTCATGTAGCACTCGTAACCCTCTGGAGCTGTACGCCTCTTCAGGGGAACGATAAATGATGGAGGTGACTGGAAGTCAACGGCTTTTGTCTCAGGCATGTTTACTTTGAACTTTTCTGAAACGCAAAGAAATGCATAAGGTTTAGGGTTTTTCAGAATTCTAATAGTTAAGTACTAAGTTTGTACTAGCGGCCTTTGTGCAGGTTTTCCTAACTCAACACCAAATTGATAACAGTTGTGTTGAGATTTAGGTTTAGGAACATTACGTTGTTCCTCAAACTTCTGTAACTCAGTGCAATCTCATGTCCAGTGGTTCTTTCTTTAGTCTTTCTGAAATGGATACTTTGATTTTCCTATTTTTTTGACTCTGCTGAAAGGGACTATAAATTAGATCAAGATGTCTTTTGCAGGCGAGACACAACCAGACAAAACAAAAGCACTTAATATACAAAGAACATAGCTGGACGAAACAAAATCACCTGCAGCAGCTTTTGCAGGGAAAAAAGTAAATGAACCGCAATTTAGAGTTGTGTAAATTGATTCAGCTGTCTTTGTGACTGAACTGGAGGCACAAACCTTTTTTCTTTTTGGTTTCAAACACAGGGGATTCAGACGGTGGTGAAACTGCCATGTCATTTGTAGCGAATACCCTGAAATAATACTCCCGTCCAGGCAAAATGTTGACTACTGTGAACTTATTGTTGAAGAGGTTGTCTGCCACTGTCCTCCAAGTGCGCTTGAAGGAGTCTCGCTTGGAAACCATGTAGTGTAGTCTGTCATCCCTCTTCTCATCTGGAGAGGGAGCCCAGGACAGCGTCACTGTTCCTGGGATGTTCTGATCCAGCTGCAATGGACCTGGAGGCCTGGGATCATCTACAACCAGGTTTACAGCCACAGAGATACAGATTACTGACATTACATGGTTAGTTTGCTGACTTTCTGTCACGATTATAACGTAGATAGGACATGAAAGTTTTGGTCAATGATGTCCTTGCATTAGCTCTACAAGCCAGTTGCCAAGAATGTTCAGCAGTTACTTGTAGCTATAATATAACCACGGGAAAATGCATTTTATGGCATTGTTGATAATAACAAAAACATTGTTAGTTAGAGTAGAAAGACGTTATGTTGGCACTGGATACTGTAGATTTTCATTAACAATAATAGTAGACTGACAGACGCAGCAATTAGTGTAAAAAGAAAAAGAAAGAGCTGGAAACCTTCAGCTGGGGATTTGAAAAAAGCCAGAAATATAAAAATATATACATTGGTTTTGTATGTTTTGTTTTAAGTATAAAATAGAGGAAATCTAACCCAGAAAACACTATCATTGTTTGAGCATGGAAGTTCATTATCACCTTGAAATCAATGTGATAATCAATAATCAATCAAATCAATGATCTCAACTCAAGGTCCACTTTCTAGCTTTTTTTTTGAGATTTTAACCACAACTCATGGTCTTCATTAGTGAACCCTTTCTCATCCACATGCCCACATATAGACTGGGGGTTACCATATGGCATATCCCTATTATGCCACATGGTAACCTCTGTCTCAGTCTAAATAAGGTTAAAAATATATCAGGCCATGAAATGTATTAGTTCATGGCCAGGCACACTGAGATTCACCTGTAACTCTGATTTCAACATTAAAGCTCTCCTGGCCGACAATGTTCTTGACAGTAATGGTGTAGATGCCGTTGTCAGACCGTTCAGATGTGGGGATTAACAGTTGAGAGCCTTTATCTGAGTTGGTAATTGTTACATGTTTGGGCACTGGAATACCGTCTTTTAGCCAGGAGATTTCTGGTAGGGGGGAGGCCTGTAGACAATAAGAAAATATAATATTAGTTTGTTAATTAAAATTCTTATAATGTCAGCTTAAAGGGTCACACAATAAAACACATTCTCCAATGAGGAAAACATCTGGCACAATACCTCAAAGTTGATGTTCAGACGGACTGTGTTTCCAGATTTTACCACCACAAACGTCTTCATGTTGCGATCTTTAAACCTTGGCCTTACTGTGAAGGCAACATTTTAGAACAAAAAGTTTAGATTCTTGTATTTATGCAATATGGCAAACTGCCTGGTAGATTTTCACTGTTCTTAAAATTATATTTTAATTATTTAAATACGGTCTAAGTAATCATAGCCTTTTGTTTAAATTCAGAATTGGGATAAAAACCTTTTAAAGATTGAATGACTATATATATAAAAACATTATTCCCTGGCTGCACCAGCTGTTCATAATACCACATTGTGATATTAGACATTGTTACTAGAACCTATATCTATCCCACAGTGATAGAAATTGGCCAGCAAGACAAACAGTTCCACACAGACAGCCTGTATCAGTGATGTGCAGGAAACTCCATTTTTAAAAACAACATAAACAACTCACATCTGCCTCTTTTACAGTGGTTTTTTGATGTTGTAGCATTCTTGTTTATGGTTGGTTGAAAATTGCATTTGAACTTTCGTATTTCGTTCATCCTGGGCTGTCGTGTTATAACTCCTTTCCTGTCATAAGTGTATTGTCACAGCAGTTCCACCCTTTAACTAAATATCCATGGATGTTAAATAAAATATTGTAAGACACTATAGGAAAGCACCTACAGGAAAACTGTTACACAGGCTATAATTTCTAGGTGCAGAGCTATGCAGTATTTTGACAGCTATAGGGCTATTTTAAGGCAAAGGGTGCACTGTGCAGATGTATTATGGCAGAAAAACTAAAAACCTGCTGTGTCTTTATGTGGTTACTGAATATAACTTGATCATGATATTTCTTGAAATAATAGACAACTATTACATCAGTAAGCTTTAAGAAACTGTCAAACTGTCTCACCAGTAGGAGGCATGGCAATGATGTAATTGTCAAAGCCCTGAGGTTCTCCATCTCCTCCATAATTGGTGGCAATTACTCTTACCCAGTATGTGGCCATTGCCTTCAAACCAAGCACTGTGTAGGAAGTTAGAGTAATTGGGATGGCGTTACAACGGGTCCATTCAATACTTTCTATTGGTCTGATCTCCATGTAGTATCCTTGGGCTTCATCCTCTACTCCTTTCATTTCTTTAGGTTTAGTCCAAGCCAGTGAAAATGTGGTGTAATTGGAGGATGTTAACTTCAGTTCTGTGACTTTACCTGGGGGTTCTGAAAAGACCATAAAGGGAGGTTATTGCCTCAACATTGCTGTGCTTTTATATTGTTAATATGATATCAAACAACATGTTGGTTCGCCGTAAAGCATGACTTGCACATAAGTTTAAAAACCACTGCAGTAGAGTATATGAGCTTACTCATTGGATCTCTTGCTATTACTGTGTCACATGGAATACTTGGATCTCCAGCACCAGATAGGTTGATAGCAGACACCCTAAATTCATATGCTGCCCCTTCAAAAACATCTTTCATTGCAAACTTTGTGTCTGTGGAAAACGGAAGAAATTATTACATCACTAGAAATGTTAGTTGAGGTATGTGGATACATTTTCACAATGTATTTCTGCAGCTTGTCATATGAGTTGGATTATACCTGTAATAGGCCCTCCTTGGTTTACGAGGCTCCAGTAATTAGTGCCTTTCTTGTTCTTTTCCAAATTGTATCCCACTATCTTGGTTCCTCCAGTGTCACATGGAGGGCACCATGCCAGATTTATGCAGTCTTTAAAAGCACTGACCACTTTAGGCACTGCCGGGGCTCCGGGATAACCTGTGGGGGAAACATGACATACTATCTAGTCGAAAGATGTTTGGCGGATAAAGCATGGTGTACTGGAGAAGCCTTGTACTGACGCTCACACTGGTCTTCACATCGCTGTGTTGTGCATTCTCAAAGTTAGACATAGACATTTTTATTGCCTCCACCAAAGGAGATTTAACATGCAAAAACATTTCTGTGATACATTGTGAGCAAGTTGGTCAACAGACTAAGTAGAAGTGATTTTAAGCCCCGGTGTGTGTGATTTGAAAATGTTTGATTTTGGCAACTCTTTGTGGAAGTATCAAAAATGACAATCCAACACATAGTGCGTCTGTTGGAGAAATACCTACAGATTGCCTCATGATTTCCTTTTTAGATGTGCAAATGTTTGAGTATCTAGAATTAATTATGAAATCATGAAATATTAAATGTAAATAAATAAAACAAATGTAAATATATGTCTTTTGCTTGCTTGTTTCACTCGATGGTTATTTTAACTCCTTTCCAAGACGTTAAGAGGTTTTCATCCGACAGCGTCTTTGTACTACAAAGCCTAAATTAGGCTGCAACTCAAGACTTACGTAATACCCCAGCTGGTATGTCCTCAGTCTGCAAGTAATCACTGATGCCTTCAGCGTTCTTGGCTCTGATCCGGTAGCAGTATCTCCTTCCAGGATCCACATCGGAATCTTTGTAACTTGGGTTGCTGCCAGGGATCTCACCAAGATTTGACCATTTATTGCGCCCGACTTGTTGGCGTTCTATGATATAGTTTGTGACCGGGCATCCACCGGTGTCTTTGGGCGGTTTCCATTTGTACTCAACAGATGTTACAGCACTTTCCATAATGTCCACAGGTCCTTGTGGTGGTGTGGGTTTGTCTGTTGACGAAATGACAAGAATACTAACAGCAAAAAGCATTTCTCTCTTTACATACAGTCCAATGTGTAATACATGGCAGACTTTAAGTCTCCTGTTGTCAACTCACCCAGTACAATAAGTTTGGAAATTGCCTCTATTGTACCAAATTCATTTTTTATTTTTATTTTGACTTCTCCACTGTCTTTCCTTTGGCACTTAGCAAGGCATAGTCTGCTCTCAGTGTCTGATGTTTCAGTCTTCACGTTGAGGGCAGGCAAAAGCTCGTCATCATCTTTGTACCACTGTATATTCATCGGTGCTCCACCTGAGAAAGGCAGCTTCCATTTGGCATTTTCGCCTGCCTTTATAATCACTGGCCTTGTGAATTCTCCCAGTGCCTCAGCGTCAATTTTTGGTGGGTCTTCAGTGTTAGAGGAAAAACAAGTGTTTGTCAAAAACCTTAACCCCTTTTAAACCATGGCATAATCCATGAATTGATGCCAAACAATGTTAGTAATTTTTATTCTGACCTTGAATATTAAGAGTTGCTTCCGATTTACGGCCTTCAGCCTCGAAGCGGTACACAGCTGCATCATCTTTTTCACAGCAATCAATTATCAACCGGTGACAGGCTCCATCTTTGATAATTGTTACCCCATCCTCATTGGTTAGCTTGTCAGATAGAAAGATTCAGTGTTCATACAACAAAAAAGTTGATAAATTAAGGTAATGAATGAATGAAAGTACTATATAATATTTTTGACTAAATCTTTTACAGTTTTAGGAGCTAAGGAACAGAGATGTGCAGGGCAGTAGTCCTTTTTAACTTTGTAATTCTCCTGGAATAGTTGACTTACCAGCTTCCCATTTTTATACCAACGTCCCAGAGAGTTCTCATTGCTGAGTTTGCAAGACAGCTCTACCCGTCCACCAGTATTAGCAACTGTATCTGACAGCCCACTGACAAACTGAACGCCACGATCTGCAAAAGTAAGAATACAGGGAACATTTTGAAACAATAAAAATGACTGCGTTGCATTTTGCTGTATGTAACCTCTGCTAAATATATTTAAATTTACATAAGGTAGTGGTTGTGAGTTATGAAGAGGAGAAAAGGGACATTTAGTGTTGAATTTTTGAAGTTGTTTCACCTTTTTGATGGTAACATAAATTTTATTATTAATATTTTGAAGTGAAGATGGCTGGAATTCAAATTGTCAGTTAGACCTGACAAACATCACCATAAATATTGGCAATATCAATGGGAAGTATATCATTAAACTCCTTTAGAATAATTCAATTAAACAGTTTTATGGTCTTTTGTATAATTATTAAGTGCCCATTAAATTATACTGCAAGTGTATTTTCTATTTTTCTTGGTTTGACTCTTCTGCAGTTAATGGTTTTTCTCATGACACAGTCAATTTTCTGTCATTGAACGTCTTGTGATAGTGAATTATGTGTTACTGGAAAAGCCAAAAGTCGTTTACCAATCCAGAATTTAAATGTGACATTTTAAAAGGGTCATACTTCCATACTTTAAATTTATTTTTGTTTTCAAACTGCGTTCTCAGGAGTAGAAAGCTTCCTACCGTAACAATTTCTCACATTTTATTCTATATTGAGACCAACCTTATTTCTAGTAAACCTTCCACTGCAGTACCTGGGAGTCATTCTGAGACATTTGATAAAAACAAGCCCAGATAGTGAAGCTGAAAATATTCAGTAGCAGATAGAACTGGAACTAAAACTATGGCATTATATTAATCTCTGTAATGCAGTGACACATTATTCAGTCTTCACACAATGCAAGGACTTTACCAGAAATGGTGTCAGGAACCAAAGGGCCAGTTCGTGACCGCTTCTTTTTCTTATCATCCACATCTCCCTCTGTCAGGAGGCTCTTATTCTTGTCGTGTCCATCATCCTCATTCACATCAGTCTTGCCACCAGACCCATCTCCGGAACCATCTCTTTCATCTCCTCCATCGCCCAGTGCTGCATCGGCAGCATCCTTGTCAGCCTGAGCTCTTTTGGCTGCCTCCAAATCATCTTTCTCTTTTTGTAGCTTGGCCAGCTGTTCCAATGCTAGTTTAGACAAGTCATCTTGATCCCCAGTTTGGGAGCCCTTATGGCCTCTACTACCATTTGGATCAGCTGAATTACAGTGAACACATAAAGTAAGGAAAATAAATCATTTACTTTTGTTGAAACATCTTTTTAAAGACGCTAATGGTCAAGAAGGGCTTATCCAGGTGTTTCATTAATTATTGTATCAATATGAAAAATGAAAAGATGTCTCACCTTCCACTGTGAGGGAGGCACTGCTGGATGTTATCCCAGCAATAGCATAATATGCTCCATTATCAGCCATTTCACAGTCTTTAACTCTCAATGTGTGAATTAGTTTGTCCTCTGAGACCGTGATCTCATATTTGCCACCATGTTCAACTGACGAGTCCTGTTTTGACCAGGCTATTCTGTTGAGGGGTGTTGACAAGACACACTGAAAGATGGCGTCCTCATTTTCAAAGGCCTTCACGTCCTTAATCCTGCTTATGAAATCCACAGCAGGCACTGAAAGAGGAAGAAGGGTGGGTGTGGACTTCTCATGCCTAAATGTGCCATGAATTGTCTCGCCAACTGCCAATACAATCACCTTGTGTTTTTGCACTTGCAATAGTTACACATTACCTTGAAAGTCAGTTGAAAGGACATTTGCCTCATCGACATCAACCTGGTAAAATCCAGAATCATCTGGCTGAGGATCTTTGATGCTGAAAACATACCTTGTCCCGGTTTTCTTAAGGCTATGCTTTGCATTTTCATCATCACCATATGGAACCACTGTTCCATCCTTTTTAGAGAAAAGTAGTTACATTGAGATTATTCATTTCTTTTTCATTTGAGCGGTGATTGCTTTTAAATAGTTCAGCTTGGAATACATATTAACTCACCTTAAATAAGTTAATCTCACTGTTTGGATCCCACAGTGTCATGTCGAGGCTGAACTCAGCTTTTCCGTTGGGTTTTACTTCTATTTGTTTCACATTTTCCAGTTTCTCTACAACCTACAAAAGAAAGATTAAAATGTTCTGTGTGTCTGTAATTCTTGCGCTGAACTTAACTGCTGAAGCCATGACATTTATAAATTAAGGGCAACTGAACAGAGCATGGGTGTTTTTTACATTTTGAGATGCACTAGCCTCAGGCAAAACTAACGTCATGCACTGGGAGGAAAAAAAATATAAGTTGTAAAAAATACTTTAAAAACTATTTTCTTTTTTAAAACCTCCGCAACATTTTTGCAGGTTCAAAATACAAGATCCAGAATCCATGTGCAGTTGTCACAAACTGCATATAGTACCTTTGCCTGTTCATCCTGCCTTTCCTTTTTCATCTGGTTGAGTCTCTTAAGCAGCCAGCGAAAGTCAGTAACACCAAAGTCCAAACAAATTTTTTCATAGTCCTTCTTTGGTGCACTGAGAAGCAGTTCCCAGAGCTTAGGATCAATTTCTCCCTCTTTTTTTGGCGGGAGCTGTTTTTTTCTGGTGACAACAACACTGAAAAGAGAGGAACAGAGTAATATATGTTTTGGGGGTCTACAGCAGTACATGTTTCAAAAAAATAACTTTGATTCTGACTTAATCTTACGTTTTCTTAAGCATTGATCTGAAGTCCTGTGGTGCTTCATTTGCTGAAAAGAAATGACTTGTAAATTGGAAAAACGAACAAGCTGGATCAAACTGGCTTGTACATCTTTAACAATTCTTTGAAGCTGCAATTTCAGAGGCTTTTAAATACAGCATACAGTAGTTCTAAGCATTTTACTACCATGTTCAACACATATTGTTGGTACTGCTACTGAGATACAAATTCAAGAAAAACCACAATCATGAAATCTCTATAACCCTCCAAAATAGAAATCTATGGACTGATGGATGATAGAGAAACCTGAAACGCTGTCATAGTTCTGTGGGACATTTCATACCTCCCCGGCCTTTTCTCTTGACGCTACCTGGACAAATAAAACATGAAAACAGTAGCAAAACCATAAATCATAAGTGAATAGTCAAAGCTACAGTGTATTAAGCTCTAAATTGATTAATTCACATTGAACATATTGCATGGTAGTAGTCTGTCTTTTACCTTCAATAACATTGAGCGTTGCAGAGCAGACAGCCTGTCCATACTCATTGGTGACAAAGCATTTGTAGGTGTCAGCTTGGGCTGGTTTTACACAGAGTATCTGACAAAGCAACATTAGCAATGTAGTTAGATTGCATCTTTTAGTGCTGAAAATTCACTTCTGTCTCCCATTGAGCTGAAGAATGAGCTTTTCTAATTGAGTACTGTGAAGTACTTAGACGACAAATGAAAGTACTTAACTTTAGTGTATCTCATACTTTTAATATACATATACAGATCAGCACGTGTGGGAGTAAAGGACAGTGGATTGTGATATATTAGTATAATAGTTTGTGTTTTATAACATGAGGTGCATTGTATTTAAATGCTGTTTGCTCACCTCAAGAATGTGATCCTGAGCTCTTTGATCATATCTGGTCTTGTACGTCTCTGGGTCATCAACCCCGCCTTTATTACGCCCCCATGTTACGGTTGGTGCCGGCTCTCCACTAACCATAGCTTTGAAAATAGCTTTTTTGCCTGAATAATCAAAATACAGAGAGCCATACAACACGGATACAGTGGTTGATAGTGTTGTAATCACAGTTTTGCTTTGTGAGTTTGTTATTTACCTTCTTGAACAGTCATAGGCATTGGCTTCCTGGTGAAGTCAGGTGTCGACTTTCCTACAGGCATTATCTCGACATACTGAGTGATCATAACCCCAGGAACTCTGGACGTTTTCTTGATAGCCACTGTTAAGAACAGAATATAACAGTAAAGCTCAGCTATGTGAGGTTGTTAAAGCAAACACAGACACAAGAAAGAGAAAACACAAATGTTATAAATTCTTTTTGTGTGTCACCAGAGTTATATTCCTTATTCTCACATGTTAATCATGTCTGAGCAAAACCTATGGGACTGGATATGGTTAGATATATTTGAGCTGCAGGATTTTACTTGCCAGATATCTCAAAAGTGTTCACAGTATTTTAAACATCCAGTTTATAAGTGTTAAAACAGTTCACTAGTGCTTTTGGTTTTTGGCTGCATTACCGCTAGAATTTCACATGAGGTCAGTATTTCCTTTTTCATTGTCAAACACTACAGCCGCTGCAACATGGCAAGACCTTTTAATTTCTTCATCTGTGCTGAATAAGATGCATTTTGGATACAATTATCTATCTATTTTTGTCTAAAGGGACTCAGTACATTACACTAAGTTCATCCAATAGCTGCTTAAATCACAAACTCCAACTGTTACTCCATTTTCTGCACAAACATCATACCTTGTAATGTCTCAGAGCTGCAGAACCTTTACTACTGCATAATATAGATAAGGCCAAATGGCTAATTACTGTACAACTGTGTGCAGAATCAAATGTGTCCCACAATTATTGTAGTAAAATCCAGTCTTAAGCCATATGGAACTATTGTAGTTTTAGGATTCATTAAACTGTGTGCACAACTATGTAGATAACATACCAAACCTTAAGTCGCATTCAGGTGTAAAATATATTAAGATCAAATACCAGCCATGACACAACTTCATACAACTGCTCCTCAAGCTCGTCTGTCCCAACAAATGAACTCAATCACTTGAAAGGTTTTTAATTGCGCGATATAAGATTCACTTTTAATATGTTAAAACACATTTAACTTTTGTTCAGTTTGTGATGTCATCAGGTTTCTGCCATAAATCCTTGCTGACCAGGTTTAACAGTGTCTTTAAAGCCCATTCTGTGTATCCATCACTAGTTTTCAAATGCAGATATTTTTCTAGTTATATCAACTTGTTTGATTTCCTACAAAGAAACCTCTACTTCACCGTGTCTTACCTTCACCTCACCATCATCTACTGCAGTTGCACAAAATCACATGGAAATAAATGTAAGAAGGCAGGTGACAATGCAAGTCTCAAAAAATACAGATAAAAGGGAAAAAAACAACACATTCAATGGAAAAAAAGCAGGATAAAACAAATCAACACCATGACCTGCATCAATTTTCTTCAGTGTAAGGATGCAGCTACAAAGTGGGCTTTCTTCTCTGAAATAAATCATTTGCACTGACATACAGTAAATCACTGATTATTTCACTACTTCCAATATAAGTTACTTTCACATTACCCATTCCTCATCACTTTTTCACAGCAGCCCTACTCCAGTTCGAGGGCATATTTTGAATATTCATCAAACTGCATGTGTCTTATATCATCTGAATGCAGCAGGATTCTTGTAACCTTGTTCCTCAAGCATTGATTCACACATAATCCAAGCATGGTAAGACATCAGTCAGCCGTTTGCAGCGGCATACCAATCACTCCTCGAAGAGCTGTTAGATTTGGACACCAGCAGACTTCAGGACACCTTCAGTAAGAATTAGTTGTCTGTATAAAGCTGGTATCCCTTTCATAAACCACTCTGAGCCACCAACACTAGGCCTCTGTGGGTGTGAATGGTTTCAGACACTGAGATAGTGTTTCTTGGAAGTCAAAAAATGAAATTGGATGGATGAAATTGACTTTTTGTCTTTTGTATATATCCATGATAGACTGCTCTCCATTTCAACTACAAAAAGTGGTATTCTGACATCAACTGAAGTTCTTTTGAAAATCAAAGAAAAGCTCATTTATTATTACCTAAATTTAGTATTTAGGTGGATAAAAAGTGTTACTTGTGTGTCAGTTTATGTCCATATACATTTCTTTAAACATTTATGAAAGGCTTTGTCTATATACGCACAACTTTGTTGGCAAGATTTATGTAAAGCACACTTAACAATACATGGTAATCTATAAACAACCACTCTATATTTCCATGTACAACAAACACACGCGCACAAAAGTCCCTCACATTCTCCAAACTTACCCAAAGCTTTTGGATCCTGCTTTGTTGAACTCATTGTAGCTCTGTCAACTCAGAGTTTTGATCACTTTGTGGCTGAAACATGAAGAAAATTGTATGTTGTAATTGTGTGTTATTGTATCCAAGTGTGTCAGCATTCACTGTATCCTTCAGTATTCAGAACTGTGTACATATTTTTATTGTTTACAGTCTTCATACGGTATGGGTCATTGATGGGTCATTGAACCGAAATGGAAAAAGGTTCCATGTTTATATAACTCAGCTGAACTGTGTATGATGCACTCTGTTCAAGGCAAATCATTTTACACGGCACAGTCTGATGCACAATGTCAGTCAAATGCTCTCAAATGATGGGTCTTTCAGATAATGTTACTAGCTTTCTGACATGATGGTGTCCTACATGGTCAACTACATCACTGATGCTTTTTTACTCAGATGGAACAAAAACACAAGGAGGGCAGCGTTGCGGTTATTTATACCAAACATTTGAACAGTTTAAAAGCTTCCTGCGAGATATTTAAACCATAATCAACCCAACATTTGATGAAGGAATCATGGAAAGGGAAAGGATGCTATATTCAACTGCAGCAAATATGTTTGGCAATGTTTATATTCCCCTGGAGCTGTGTAGCAGTATTTCTTAACCATTTGGTCATAATCCACAAGGATCTTTTAGTATTAGATATTCTTCTTACTTTAAACCTTCCTTTTTACAGCACTTTTCTGAATAAAGTTAAGAGTTCTTTACAGCAAAACAACAACAAGGCTAGGTAAAATGGACAAACAAAACTATATTGATAATAATGAGATAAGACAGAAAAACATACATAAAACAGAGTAAAGCATTTACTAGAGTTCAAATGGGCATGATTTATAAAAATTATGTATTTAGAAGTAAGTATATTGATATATAAAATGTTTTTATTTTATTTTTAATATTTTCATTATTGATGAATCTGTCAATTATTTTCTCAGTTAGTTAATTGTTTAGGCTCACAAAATTCAAAGATACTCAGTTTACAATCAAATAAGACAACAGAACTTCATATTTGAGAAGCTGGAACCGGTGAATTGTATGCATTTTTGCTAAGAAATTACTTAATACTTAGATAATGACTTAAATCATTAATCGATTCTCCAAAAAAAGCATCCACGGTCACAAGTATACTCAAAGTCACATGACTCATTCTGTAACCGCTGGCTTCGTGAGAGCCTGGGATTCTTAAAAATGGGGTCGTGGGCCAAAAAAAAAAGTTGAGAAACCCTGCCCTCTACTTATGTATCATCAGTGTTACCGTATGACATCAGCCTATTAAAGTGGGGATGCCTTGACTCATGCGTGACTCGTGCAGACATTTGGAGACATGCTGGGACACTGTAAATGAGGAATGTGAAATCCCACCTAGTGGCTGTCTCCGTCCAACCGCCTGTGGAGTCGAGTGGCTGTGCCAGCAATTTAACTGCTCAGGATCCAAACATAGACAGGAGCAGAATGTCTACGAATCAAACTGTTAGGGCTGATGCACGTATCTGTAAATGTCTTTTATGCCAACGACTCTTAAATTGTGTTTTCCACAGTGATTCTCGTTAGGTGCCTGGTTGTTGACTACCAGCAAAAGACTGAACGTAATCTTTAAACTCAAACTGCTCATCCTGAGCGATTATAAAGATTTGTTTTGTGTTGGAAAAATCACAGACTGTGTACTTGATTTACTTACTTGGAAAGACAAAACCTCTCCAGAGAGTTAATATGAGACACATACTGTAATTTATTTTATCCAAGGCCTAAGCTTATAGGCAGTAAACTGGAGATGACTTTGACCTACTTTGACTGTCATCCACAAGAACTTTCATTTCGAGTACCAGTGGATGGCCATGACCAAAGAACTGTTACCTTAGGGCATCTTAATAATCTTAAAGTTGGTTGAGTAATTTTGTAGTATCTTCAGAGTGGATATGATTTTAATTGGAACATTCTAGGCTATATGTCAAGATTATGGCCATAAGGCTTCTTTTCCATGGTCCTTTAATTTTAAGGACCATGAGAGAAACACTGAAAAATGTGACAAAGGATATCTGACCATGAACATTTACAACCGAGCAAAAAAGGTGTTTGACTTTGCGGTGTCACACATTCTGTAGTGAAAACTGATCATAGTCTCCTGCTGAATCATTTGTTAGTCACGGGGATCAGTTGGGAAGGTCACATTCACAGTTCACGCTGTTATTTAATATGAGAATTACAGGATGATCTCAACACGTCATTCATAAAATTCTCTTTTTATGGGGTACTGAAATTCTTCAGACTTCGCTATTGTAGTTGCGGAAATTGTGTATTTGTTTCAGAGGAAGTGAGTGACAAACTTTTTATGTTGTCTTTTGTATACTTAATAAAGCAATCAAAGGGTAATCAAAAGAGAGAGCAAGCGCACAGTGAATCTATTTCAGCTGAAAGGAACAGAGATCATGTACCAAGATTCATATGAGGAATCTGATCCCGAGGGGCAGATACTGTCACATACGTATAATTTCACAGACCATACAGAGCACAAGGGAGAGATATCAGAATCAACCCTGGTCCACATCATCCCTGTCTCGAGCTAACAGGTGTCATATCCACAGGGCAGACTGTTCTATCGCCTATTTCTATAATAAGTAATCAAAGCAAAACAGGATACCAATCTACTTTACGTCCAACGTGACCCAAGTGCACAGAGTGCGGACTAAAGAAAACATGTTATTACTAGAAAACATATCTGGTAATAGGGAATAATATATTTTCCCCTTACAGAAATATGGCGCAGAAAAATTTAATATTTAGGGGTTAGATGCTTTTGTAGACAGCACTCTTGTCCCTGTGGCAGTACATACAATATACTCTTATCGTTTTGACGCAGGTTAGAGAGGATATGTTAACATCCCAGCCATGAACATCTTTTTACACGGGTATATAAAATAGCAGCATGTCTGCACGTCATAAAATGTTTTCTTTTTGACAGGGTTGGTAGATTTCTGCAGCAGCACAATCAAAACCCAACCTAACGCTTATCTATAGTAAACAAATCCTAGGAGTTTTCTTTATTAATTTTAACAAGATTATTGCATTTATTAACCTGTTCTCTTAAAGTAAAGAGTGTCATGAATAAAACACATATAGAAAGGAAGAATGTACTAGGTCTGTACTGTTTCATTCCCGATATTGGCCTCTCTCAACATATGATGCCTGTCTGTTGTCCCATATTTAAAGAATCATACAGTTGCCTTGACTTGTGCCACCTGTTGACTGAAACTGTCCTGCATGAGGGTTCAATAGATTAATTTCATGAAAATGATTGACACGCAAAATTTGCCGTTAAAAGACTTCGGACTTACTTTCAGTTCTTCGTTGTCTGCGTTCCGCTATCTGTCTTCAGCTTGAACTCTTCTCACTATCCGATATTTCAAAGGTGACACCCCTTTTTGTTCGGTGATAAAAGTTTGGAGCGCATAGAAACCCATACATGGGTGAAATGTAGTTGCTAAAAACCCATATTACAGCAGTGGTAAAGGGTTGAGGTTCCTCTTACCCATCCTTAGGAAAGCGATCACTTTGCAGTTGGTACTGGAAATACATTATGACTGTTCATTCAATCTGGTATCGAACATATCCAGTCACCATTTTTCCACCATTACTATTGACAATATAAAAACACAAGCCACATTACATACTAATATCAAGGTTCACATTCTTTCTGATTTAAACTATGACGAATTTGAGCTTTTATTTTTAATTTAGTGATGGATATTACTCTACTTGATGTTGATGGTTGTGGCTTTATGATTTATGGATCTACAATAGCCATGCACAGTAATTTCCCATATGCAAGAGTCAAAGCATCTAACCAAAAGCTTTCATCTGGCAACTTGACAAGGTCTCAAGTAATATGATCACTGTACTATGGGCTTTATTGGTCAATAAACACTAACTTGAGACATTTTATTGGGTAAAATAATCTCTGGTTGATATGAACATTCCAATTATCCTCCCAAAGTATCGACGGAAATTCTCACAGCATTTCTGTGGTGTTCTGTGAGTCACTCTGTGACCTGTGGTGGCATTATAAAAAGATGGTTGCCCATGGTGTGGCGGTGTGTTGGACCCATTGCACTGCGCAGGGTTTTGGGTTCACATTGTCGGAGGTTAGACAAGCGCGATTTATCCAGACAGTTTGAATAGTCACCCCAGACTTTATAAAAGATAAGATAAGATAAGATTTATTATTGCCATAATAGAGACTGACATAACTGCAACAAAAGCCGGATGACACGAGTGGAGAATAAACACAAATATCACCTCTGACCTGGCGAGGCTATGAGGTAAGGACTCTTACATAACGCAATTAACTGCCCTAAATATTATAGGATGCTGCATTATTTCACTCTTATCAGTGAGTATAATGTCATCAGATAAAACGGGCATCTTGGCTGTATGTGTTTAGTCAAAGTGTTGTATCCAGCAGTGATCCTATGCGTTATGTTGTCAAATTATATATAGAGTGGACTTGATACGTGTTGGGCTTGTCAGTGATATACAGTATGTAATGTGGCTGGATGTATGTACTACAAACTGTTAAACCTAGTTGTCTCACTGAAAGCTCTTCCTTTAATGGTTATTTGACTGTAGGTAGGATCAATTTAAGATTAGCAGGGGATTTGACAGTCATTTAATGGAGAGCTCAGGTGGATATATATGGAAACGCAATAAAAATGTGACTCCCTTGGCCGACCCCTCCCCCAAGCCAAACCCCTCTTTTCTGTCTGACTTATCGAATTTTCTGACCCAGCTATCTGGCATTCTGCCTTCCATTCTACTCCTGGGTGATTTTAATCTCCATGTCGATGACACTACCTGCAAATGTTCCACAGAATTCCTGGAACTGTTACAATGCTTCAACTTCACACAACATATCAACTTACCCACTGGTCTGTTCCACTGGTCTCACAATACAACAACTTTCCAGCCTTTTACCTAAATATCTCTGCCCACCTGGTAGTCGCTATGGACATCGACATCAGAAATCTCCCCTTCAGCTCCTTCAGCCTCTCTTGTCAATAGAATGTTTCCCCTCCCCCACCATCTGATTTTTCAAGTTTTATAATGAAATAATCCTATCTCGATCAGCTGGCTTTAAAACCAAAACTGTCTCATTGACACACTCAGCTCCCTGGTATATTCCAGAACTTCAACAAATGAAATCCCATGAGAGCCACTTTGAAAACTGGATAAACAGTGCATCTCCATGCCTATACTGACTACCTTCAGCAGTACAAACATGCTCTCATGTCTACCCGGACCACCTGCTACTCACACCTCATTCGCTCTGGCTTCACCAAACCCAAGGCTCTTTTATCCACAATAAATAGACTCCTCAAAACCAGCGACACCTCCAAATCCTTCACAGCTGACAAGTGCAACTCTTTTCTTTCGCATTTTCTAACAAAAATCGACACAATCTACAGCAACCTAACTGCCTCCCCTGCCCTCTCCACATCCACACCTTCCCCTCCCCCCTTCACCACCCAGCCGCTCAGCTCTCCCCTCTGTCCCCACTGGTGCTTTCCACCCTCGTGGTTGGAATGTGTAGAGGATCCCATCCCATCTCATTAAGGACAGTTTCCCAGCTATTTCTCCACCCATTACATGAATCATTAACTCCTCTCTCAGCTCTAGCTTAGTCCCCTGTACTCTTAAACTGACTGAATCACCCCAATCCTCAAAATTCACAGACTCAACCCTGCACATCAGGTGTTTTTAGTGTGATTTAGGTTTTGTGTGATCTATGATTATTTTAACCTGTGTTAAGGTCTTGTGTTTTGTCTTTGATTACCGTGAAAGTGCTATATAAATAAAAAGTATTATTATTTTTAAATGTGCAGGCAGTACATAAGATCTTAATGTAGTACTTTGATGTGCGTGGTGTCATGGGTTTAGATATTGGAGTCATGCGTTACTGGAAACTCATGCTTGAGACATGTGTTGCTGTAATGATGGTCACTGAGTTTGCTTTTGTAAGTGAAGTTAGTAAAATATATTTGCAAAGTTCTTGGAAACAGGCAGAATTCAGTGACATAACAAAAGAAACAAGAATGCAACACAGAGTTGTCAGTTTGATTTATAGCAGTTGTTACAAGAGCTTGAATATTTGACAGATGTCTTTGTACTATAGTTTGTCACTTCACTTGTGCTTAATAGTTATTATTTCTGATGACAGGGGAACAATTGTAAATCAGTCGCAATTCAAATAAATTAATTAAGTTAGTATTTAGATTATTTTAGATGGTTTTATCAGCACTTTACATAACACTTTCAGTACAGTAAAACACGTTTCACGCTCCACTCCCCTATTTTCCAGACTATCTCTGTAAGAGGAAAAGATTCATTGAAGCCTTCATGCCATTTTAATCTGTGGAGAAGAAAGAAAAATAGTCATAAGAATAAACCAAAATGGGTAATTCTGAAAAAAAAAAAAAAAACCAGTTCAACCTTACCTTTAACAATAAGTTTAGTAGAGCACTCTGCTTTGCCAAGAGAGTTGACTGCAACAACTTTATAATCACCGCTGTCCTTTGTTTGGACTCTGAGAATGTGCAGGGAGCACACACCAAATGAGTTGGTGATGTAATAGTTCTTGTCTGAGTTGATGCAGATGTCGTTCAGGTACCAGGATATAGTGGGCGTAGGGAATCCCCGGGCAGCACATGTCATGTAGAGTTGGTAACCTTTAGGTGGTGTGCGGACTTTCAGAGGGACCAAGATGGATGGAGGCCTCTCAAAGCAGACCTCTGATGAATTAACTGCATTTGACGTTATTGGAACTTGATGGGAAAAATCGAAGAGGGAAAGGATTGGAATGATCATTTAGGTCACATGATAATCATATCAACAAATATCCAGAAATGTTTCAATTATTCAGCTGTATTACCCAGGTCTGAAACAATAGCTTCCGTGCAATGAACCGATCAGAGATTTCAAAGATTCATTATTGTGATTGCACTTTGGAGAAAAAAACATGGCATAATTAAACATAACTGAACTGGAACCACTATAATAACACACCTCTGTTGCAGTTGATGCCCCATGTAGGTGACTGAGATGGATCAGAGAGACCCATATCATTCCTGGCGTAGATCCGGAAATGGTATTCCATCCCAGGAAGGATGTTGTTGGCGGTGTATGTGTTGGTGAATAGGCGGTCTGCTACGGTCTTCCACACTCTGTTGCTGGAATCGTGTTGAGACACCATGTAGCACAGGCGGTCATCGAGCTCCTGGTCTGGAGAGGGAGCCCATGATACCACCACTTTTCCGTGGACTGTTTGCTCCAGCGCCACTGGCCCTGGATTCTTGGGTTCATCTAGCAACAAATACGATAAGATGTTGACTATTTTATTAAGAGAGGAATTGTTAAAAGTATGTCCTGTTTTTCCCCTTTTTTGAAGCACTTTTCAGTTAATTTCCTTATAATGTGGCTACTATAAAATATAATTTTATCTTACTCAAGAGGCATTTCACGTAACTTTTGACAGGATTGCATTTGACAGCTGTTCTCAGTTAATCATATCCTATCACTGCTTGTTACACAGTAAGAATTGTTTCTCATTCCATTTAGAAGTGCAATGTTAATTAGGCACTGACTTGCCAATACTTCAGTGAGTCATTGGCATTTAATTGGCTAAATATTACCCAATTAATGTTGTCCAGTGTTGAAATAAATTATGTTATCCTCTGGGCAGAGTAACACAATGCAAGCAATTAAATTAATTAATCAGTCCTGAGGATTGTGAAACTAACATGCAGTTAATATCAGCACAAAATAATTGTCGCCATTAGTTTCAGTATACAAATATCACTACTTATTTCATAATGTTTCTGTGCTAATCGTAGTGTCATTTGTCCTTACCTGTGACTCTAACCTCAATGTCGAATGAAGCCTCACCCACAGAGTTTTTGGCTTTGATAGTGTAAATGGCTGAATCTGAGCGCTTTGATGAAGGAATAACAAGTTGAGACATTCCCTCTGTATTGACGGTATTAATCCATGGAGATATTGGCTCACCATCCTTCAACCAAGTGATCTGAGGTGGAGGTTCAGCCTGGAGATATCAATATTAGATAAATGAGATATAGTGTGTGGAACGTGCAGTCATGTCACTCAGTAGCAAACTCATCACTCAAGAATATGATTTGACTGGTTTGGGGGGAATACAATATGAAATGCTGAACTGACTTGAAAAGATAGGCTTAGAATTCTTCCCATAGAAGAAGGTGGGGTCTCAGTTTTTAGGCTTATTCATACCTCATAGCAAATTTTGACACGTGCAGAATTTCCTGCTCTGACAACAATGAAGTCCTCTGGGTCTTTAAAACAAGGCCTCACTGGATCAAAACACAAGACATGAATTGCAGACAGGCAACAAACATTGCTCTGGATAACAAAGTTAAAGACTTGTATATGCACAATGAAGGCAGTTGACTACTTACTGTTGGGATTCTTTGCACACACCATCTCAGAGGGGGGGCTTGGATCTCCTGATCCTGACTCATTGAGGGCTGAAACCCTGAACTCATACTCGGCCCCTTCAGTGATGTCTTTAACTGCGTATTTCACGTCTGAAAACAAGTGTTGCAGGAAGATAAACATATTAATACATAATAGAACATAATAGCATGTGCAAATGTGTTTCTGACAAACCTTCAATAGGTTCATTAGGTGCATTCAGGGCGATCCACTGATTTGTGTCCTTCTTTCTTTTCTCCACTTGGTAACCAATTATCGGTATTCCTCTGTCATCCACTGGAGGGGTCCAGGTCAAGTTGATGCAGTTCTTAGAGGCACGCACAACTTTCGGGGCACCAGGTGGACCAGAGAGTACTAACAAATGACAAGTAGTCAAATTAATCAAATCAGCTCATTATTAGTAATTTAGAAGTAATTAAACACATGGAATAAATTAAGGATCTACATGTTACTACTGCAGGATATTGCAAACTATCCCTCTTGGCGATGGAGCAACTATTACAGCAATTATAAAAGGTGGGATTTCTACAGTAATGAAATAGTGCTGGTGATAAATGAGTTGAAGCAATCACAAATCCTATCCAGAGGCATTTTCATTTATTACAACCTGAGGGAGATTAACGTGGGATATGCTGAGGAATGCTAAATGAGACTTCTTTTTTTCTACACTCACTCATTATGCCAGCCATAATGCTATCAGCGGTCTCCAGGGCATCACTGAGGCCCTCGGGGTTTTCTGCGTAGATGCGGTAGTTGTATTTCTTTCCATGAGTCACATTCCTGTCTCGGAAGGCGGTCTTGTCAGCTGAGACATCCCCAAGTTTCAGCCAAAGACTCTGCCTTGCTTGCTGCCGTTCTATAATATAGTTGGTGAGAGCAGAGCCGCCGTCGTCTTTGGGATGGTTCCACTTAATCTCAATTATAGATGAGGTGGATTCAACAGTCTCCACTGGACCCTCCGGTGGACCTGGCCGATCTGTTACAAAAACATGCTGTTAAATTTCAAATGCAGTGACACAAATGTGATGCTTAGTAAGCTGAACGTTGTGTTTATGTTTGGGCGTGGCCTTGTAACAAATACTAGAAATGTCATTTTTGTATCTCTCAGTAGTTCTCACTTTTCTCATTAGATTTCTCTGTGTTTTCTTACCAAGCACAATAAGCTGAGATGTGGCCTCCACAGCCCCAAATGGGTTTTTGATTCGTATCTTTATTTCTCCTGTGTCTGTCCGCAGGCAGTCTCTGAGCAGCAGCCGACTGTGATTGGGCTCCCTCGCGATCTTAACCCCTCCTCCGTCTTTGATCTCAGTGCCATCCATGAACCAACTGATCACCAAAGACTCCCGAGCAGAAAAGGGCATCTTGAAAGCAGCGTTCTGGCCCACTCTTGCGATCACAGGTTTGGAGAATTTGGAAAGGTCGTCTGGGTCAAATTCAGGTAAATCTATGGAACACAGTGTAATTCAGTTTAATGCAAAGGAACTGTTGTGCAATTTGTTCTACAATAGAGGGGAATAAATTATACCTCCAACAGTGACTTTTCCTTGTGTGCTTTGATCCCCTGATACAAAACGATAAACTCCACAGTCGTCATCTCTGCAGCTTTGAATTGTCAGCTTGTGAAAGGTTCCATCTTTGGTTGTTGTGAGCCCAGCACCTGAGTTTAACTGGCAAATCAAAAGTGAAAGGAAGAACTTTGTTTTTTTTTGTCTCATTACTAAATTTGTAAAATGAAAAAAACAAGACTATATGTTGACAATGTAGGAATGAAAAGCTAAATACGTAATAAGTATGTTAATTCTTGGGCTTAACCTGCTCTCCATCTTTGAACCACGTGCCGTCACTGTCAATGTTCATCTTCACAGTTAATTCGACAGGCTTTCCACGAAGAGCATAGATATCAGAGAGTCCACAGGTAATTCCAGGCTCTGGGCAACATAAAACAAAGTTACACTCTGTTTTCCATATTTACGTGCAGCAGCTTTCAGTTTAGGGCTATATGTACAAGTTCACAAGAATACATTAACTACATGTATGTGTGTGTGTATGCATGCTTCTAATTTCACCTCATTAATATACTTATTATGATGAAGAAGTATGAATATTTCCTGTGAATAATGTCATAGTTGTGCTTTACATACAGAAAAAGGTTAATGATGCTGCATGCCTTGAAAAGCTTGTGAATTCTACCACTGTGTAAAAGTGAGGAAAGTAAAGAATTAGGAGTAAATACTTTAAACTACTAAAGCAACAACCTTTTGTTTTTTTATTACTGCAGTGTACATTCCGATGACTAATACATTGCATGGCCCAAGTATTATCTGGTTAACAAGGCTATGCTAAAAGTTACAAAGCCAGTTAATGACATCAAAACCAAGCACGATGATAAGCTGCAAACATAAAGCTTGTTAACAGAACTTTAACAGAAAGTTAAAGTTAAAGTTCAAGACTTTCTAAGACACGACCATGTCAGTCAATGAGAGACAATGAGTCTTTGGATCAGTAGTGATTTCTTGTTTTTCACACCTCCCATTTGTGAAAGGCATTTGACTTACGACAAACTATGGTAACTCTACAGAATTAGGGTGTTACAGAGAATATGATAATTTGATTAGACATTGATTTGCTGATTTTAAAACAACTGTGTTACTACTGCACGTTAAAAGTTATTTTATTAGTATTTTCATATCTGTGTTACTATTGTACTTTCAGTCTTAAATATCTGGCATACCACCTCCTGCAGCCGCAAGTGGTTGATCAAGCCTTTCACTGCCATCGGTTTCCTCAGCTGAGTGGCCTAACAGGAATAACAACAGTAAGTCATTTAAACTCGATTTCGTTAATTACTCCCTCTATTTTAAATGCTCCACTGGTGTCTCTCTCACCACTTCCCAAGTCTGCAGCTGCTGCTGTGGATGTTTCGTCTGAATGACCTATCAGTGATCACAGACCATATGAAAATATTTTAGATTTATACCTGTTAATCTGCATTTATGAATTTGATGACATGTGAGACTTGTTCTGATAAAGGTCAGTGGGCAATAGGCAATGTTTCAGTGCATTTTCTACAAATCATGTACACTTATGTACATAATAATGAGCTGGTTTGGTGCCAAAAAGAAAATCCGTTTTAATCTGTCAACAAGATGCAGACCTCAGCACAAGGCTGGGAAATAGCACTGCGACCTATCTAGTCATCATAAGAATATTGATTGTACCAGTAAATCTAAATTGGCTACATACTATTAAGGAAAACCTGATCTTAAAGAGGCAGACAATCACATAAAATAAATATTGCAGTGACCTCAACAGCAGTTTAAGCAGTTTAAAAAAAAACAATGTAATCAAAGTAAAGGATATCAGGATAAAGAGACTTATTACTGAAGCCATTATATCAAATAGCTGTCATATCCACATTTTGTTTGCATGCAGAGGTTTTCACAACAATTCAGTTTCCTTACCAGTACCTACTACCTCCACAACCGGTGGATCCGGATCCTTTTCCATTCCTATCAACCATTAAAAAAAGTTAGTGGTTGCCATATCAACACATTTTCATAGCAAGTATTATATGCAAATTGATACAACAAAGGTTCCCGTTATTGACTTGCCCCCAAACCATTGCAATTCCTGAAAATATTTGGACATAATCAAATCCAACAATATTGTCGCTGCCTATAGTACAAGATGTTATCATTAATGAAGGTTAAAGAAAATACAAATAATTCCCAAAATAACCATGTAAATAAGCAAATATTCATGTCAAGAATTACAGTTTTGATTATCGCATCTTACCCATATGGATTGCTTATTTGTAATTTCAACACCCTGTTTCATAAACCTTGTGGCCTGCTTTCTTACTTGGTTGAGGTTTAGCCTCAGCTGGAGGAGCAGGAGCCACAGCTGGAGGAGCACCTGCCGGAGGTGGGGGTGCAGCTGCCACAGCCTCTTTTGCAGCTTTAATCTGTTCTTTCCTTTCCTCTCTCTCCTTCTTTAGTTTTGCTTGTTGCTCTTGGGCAACCTTCTGCAGATCCATCCCAGATCCTCCTGCCCTTGTTGTTTTCCTTGCTGATTTTTTGCCCTTTTGCACATCTTTATCAGCTGAGTTGGGGGAAAAAAATAGATTTGCAGCGAGTGCACACATAAACATGCCATATTATGACATGAAAAGCAATAATTTTTAAGATGAATCAGGTATATTATTCTTTCTCATTATTATTCCATGACAAACCATTATCATGAGCCATAATTTAATATTACCAGTTAGTCTTTTGGTGCAGTATAGCTTACCTTCAACGACAAGCCATGCATTGCAAGATTTTATTCCTGCACAGGCAGAATAAATTCCTTTGTCTGCTATCATGCAGTCTTTGACCACCAGCCTGTGAATGAGCTTGTCTTCTGAAACCTGGATATCATATTTATCCCCTTGTTCCAGCAGCATATTCTTGCCAAACCACAAAATCTTGGAGAAAGGATTTGACAGAACACACTCAAAAACAGCATCTTCTCTCTCGATTGCCTTCACTTCTTGAATTTTCACCAAGAATTCCATGATGGGGACTGAAATATAACAAGCGATTAATTTTAGATTAAAATAGTTTGTTACATCTGAATGATAGTTATTAAGAAACAGTTAATATTATTTATTTAAAGTAGGGTTATTTTGTGTTACGCATTGAAAACATTGTCTTCCTTTTGCTTTATATGGGGCTACTAATTTGTCATGTGTGCAAGTGTAAAACTTACTTTTAAAATCAGTGGAAAACATATTCACATCTTCTACATCCAACTGGTACAGCCCAGCATCTTCTGGCATAAGGTCCCTCATACTGAAAATATACTTTTTCCCCACTCGTTTAAGGCTGTGTTTTAGCTTATCTCCCAACTCCTTTGTATATGGAATCATTTCACCGTCCTGCGGGGGAAATATACAATGTTATGTCCTTTTGGGATTCTTTAAATTGTGCTTGTGATACGTAGCTGCAAGATAATTGTCAGAGAAAGGCCACTGATTTGAGTTAAAATTTCAAGCATCATAGCAGGAAAACATTGTCAAACACGAGGCATTAATCTCAAGTATATACTGTACACTAAGGGTTGTGTTTTAAATATCTTAACAACATGATAAGGTGTCTCAGATGTAGGGGTTTACTACAAGATAGTAGCCCAATGATGTCCATCTGTCCATCCATTCTTGCACCTACTAGTACAGGCAAGTACAGGCCAGATTGCAATTGAATTAATTGTGGTAATTCAGTGTCCCTAGAGGCTGACTCCAGTTGATTTATTGGGTAACTTCCTGGCCCGTTATGTAGTAGGTCTGTTAGGGGAATTATAATTAGGGTTGTTAGGAGAGCCATTTTTTTTTTGTTTTGTTTTCACACTAACCTTGTAGATAAATATGGAGCTGCTTGGGTCAATAAGGTCCATGTCAATCTCAAATGATGCTGAACCATCTGCATTAACCTGAATAGGTTTCAGGTTTGACAGACTTTTGACGAACTGGGACAAAAACAGAATAAGAAATAAGTATCAAGCTGGAATGTATAAAAGCATGTTAAGTCAGAATCCAAATTTCAGAAATGACAAACCGCAGCTTGTTCTTCCTCCCTTTCTTTCTTCATTTCATTAAGTTTCTTGAGCATCCAGCGAAAGTCGGTCACTCCAAACTCTGTACAGATTCTTTCGTAGTCTTTCTTGTCAGCACTCAGTAACAGCTCCCAAAATTTTGGATCGATCTCGCCCTGTTTTTTCTCAGATTGCTCAGATTTCGGACGGATCTTACTGGAAATTAACATGTGGTGCATTTAGTTGAAGAACCATGCAAATCTATATAACACAGAAGTTCATGAACATATGTAGCACAAGCACACCTTTTTCTTTTTAGTACAGTCTTAAAATTCCCATCGGTGGCTTCTGCTGCTTTCTGTGGGGCTTTGTTCCTTTTGAAACCAACTGAAAGCAGAAAAGAGGATACTCTTATTAATACAATTATGTATTCAACATAAAAGGGGGACTGCAGAGTGATAAGTATTGGAATGAGTGCAATTCACTCAAGGGTGTGAAGTAGTAAAATGTCAAATTTGGATCCAATTGTGTTTGGGATTTGGGAGAACGCTTGAGTTTGCATGCCATGTCAGATTACATGACTCTGCGTAATATTACTTACACACATTTGACATATCCATAGCAAGCAAACAGTCCTTACCTTCAATAACATTCAGAACAACTGTGACCTTGGCCTGTCCATATTCATTTGTGGCAAAGCATTTATAGGTATCGGCTTGATCCGGCGTAACATTTGGCATCTGGAAGATATCAGACATGCTAAATATAACTGGCCCAGTGGGTGACGTAGATGGCTTTGTCAATAAGTATTATACCAATTAGACGTGGTACTTTTTTTTGTCTAACATGTTGTGTCCCTCCATTTTTATTTCGAGCAGCACAACACCAACTTGTAATCATATTTTTGTGTTTATTTTCTACTAAACGTAGAAGTGTGGACACTTTTTTTTTCTATTTTTACCAAATTATAATTTCTTATTTAAATTAGCTGAGCTACTCCACAGTCTGCCCTTGTACCCCCTGCCAACTGCAGAAGTACCCATTGTGGTAGTACCCCGGTTGGGAATCACCACTATACAGTGTCCAATGAATAGTAATAGAAAGAAAATACGTATCCCCTTTGTGACATCTTGCACATGACAGACAAATTTGAGTGAAATACAATTATGGGCTCTGCACACTGCTTGATTGGTAGATAGCCTCCTGATGTATAACTGCATGACTTTTTATTTTACATTTTCAACCTCAAACAGCATTGTCCATCCCATTTCATGAAACTGACCTTTTTCAGCTTGCTCCTCTCAGGATAAGTGAAATCCCCTCATTGTAGAACAAGTAATTGGCAGAGCAGAAGACAGAATTTCTCCCTGTCTTTTTATTCATCTATTTTCCTCTTTGCTATATTTCCACTCCTTTATATCAGCATGTTGCTGTAGTATAGTAGCACTTGCCTCAAATGTATGCTCATTGGAGTTGGGATCGTATTTAGTCTGGTATCTGGATGTATCTGACACGTCTCCATTATTTCTGCTCCACGTTACAGCTGGCTGTGGGTCTCCAGTGACAATGGCTTTGAAAAAAGCAAATTTGCCTGTAAACAAAAGACAGATGAGGTCACTTCATATTTTTATTTTTTTATAAACATATGCAAATATATTTATTTAAAGATCTCTGTGTTATTTAGTATGATTTTCAATTTGTAATATTTACTACTATTGCATGGAATGCTTGATGCCTGTATGACTTATGTACATTGCAAATGGAAATAGTGGAGAATTTGCCTTATACAACATAGATTGTTGATATTCGTATCACTTTTTCTGGGTTTAAATTGAAGTCAGTGTGTGTGAAATGTTATCTGACTGACGCAGGAGTCTCAGTGTTGAATGGCAGAGCTCTGCTCTCACTGGCCCACTGCACAAAAGTCATGGATCTAATAGATTATGTAGAATCATGGAAATTCCACCTTGTAATAGTTTGTGGTATTAATGTATAAATTATTCTTATACTATCAGTACCCTCTTGGATGGTAAGAGCAATCGGCTTGCGGGTGAAGTCTGGATGGCTCTTTCCCTCTGGCAGCGTCTCGATAAACTGTGTAATCATCACCCCAGGAACCTTAGATTTTTTCTTGATCTCCACTGTCAGCATTGGAAAATTAAATGTCAGAGACAATACATTTGACATTTGAAAATAAAATACAATGAAAAGCATGACCATGATCATATCCATCCCTCAAAACCTGTAATCACCCACATGAACCATGCTGAAATTATTATATTATTATAGCTTAAAATCAATTTTATTACACTTTGATCTCTTATTCTTTCGCGTGCGTTGGTTTCATATTCTTAATGTGTTTTGTTCTTTCCGGGTTGTTTTTCTGGTCTGCACATGCTGTGTCTTATTATCTTATCATCTGTGAGGCACTTTGAACTGCACTTACCTGTATGAAAGGTGCTATACAAATGGTTTGATTTGATTTGGTGTAGAAGGCTCAGAAATGGTAAATACATTTACATTTCAATAACAATCTTTTTAGCCCTTTTTTTCTTGGGAATCCATGCCTAAAATTCAACCAAGATATGTAGTGATGTACCTACATATCCACGCACAAAATATATGTACACTCATACAGTGTATTAATAAATGGATTGTATAGACAGCTGATGGCGGGTTCTCCCTTGTCCCCTAAGCCTACCTTCTTTATCATTGCAATTCTCTGTATCAGGACCTGATAAAGCACATGTTAAAGAGCATATACTGTATAACACACGCCAGCATGGTATAAGCACTGGTAGTATGGTATTTGAAGACTTCACAAAGACACATTGCTTTTCAAATAGCAAGTAATTATTTCAGGCATGAGACAGACGTACAAATACACAAATTAAACCTAATTAAAATCATTATTAGATATTTTCACAATTTCCTTTAGATTTATTCACAAACAGATCTCCTTGCCAACCTCATTTATCACTTCTGTTAGACTCCGACCTGGAAATGTGTCATCTTATTACTCTGTCATATTCTGTTAAGGAGATCAAACTTACTTAATATAGCTTTGTATTAAACATATTTTAAAAACAATTTTTCATGGATCTGGGACATCTTAATAGCTAACCATTAAGGCAGCTGCACCCTAAGACTTGATGATTATGTAACGTAGTACATATACATATAAATATTTTCTAAAAGAGCAAAAATATATTCAAGACAAGGTTCCTTTAGATTTAAGGGTTAATCCACTAATCCTATCAGAGGATTCTCTGCTCACCCTCTAGGTTCAGATTGCTGGTTTTATTTGGTTACTTGTTACCTCTGTGTTGCAAATGGATTTGGGGAAAAAAGAACAAAAATAAACTCTTGAGATGTTGTGCAGACACACTAACTTGATATTAGATGTTCTTCTTCAATGCCTCCTTTAGAAAATGAAATCCCACTTAAGTGGTTACCTTGGCCAGTGGCCTTCCCATCCGTCTCTTTTGATCTTCTAAACATCTTGGGTCGTTTGGATTCCTGGATGGATTCAGCAAGATTTCCCAACTGCAATAGATGATGGAAGGGAGTACTGTAAGTACAGTATTTATGGCTCTACAGATCTATTCAAAACATTTTTTTTGGTTTAGGAATTCAGTTTAGGCAGAAGCCCTGCCTGAGAGTCTCAATTAATGCCAAGAAAGTTCCTTTGGTACTGATCATTTTATGCAGAAAGTTTTGTGTTTGGCTGAATTTGCAAATGTACTCTTCCAGTTTGACAGTTTCATGTCAAGATAGTAGGAAAACTATAGAAAAGCTTCTGGCGTGAGTGTGTTAATTGTGGGATTTGGAAGATCCTGGGGGGCTGATTATTTGAACAGATTAATTCAAAAGCGAGATAATTACAGCTTTCCCCCAAAACAGGCACATACATTACAAAATGTAATGGTAGCAAATGTATTGACTGTCAAAAATGCCTTTAAAAAAAAGTCAAAAAAAGCTCTGCCAAATATTACCTTTGGCCATGATTCTACTGCAGACTTAGTACACAGTAAAAGGCATGGTCATGTATATGCTGAGTGTTCTCACATTCCCCACCAAAAAATATCCTCTTAAAATTAGTACTGGAGTGTAGAATTTCACATCAACCTCATGATATCACTTCCTACCAGGCTATCAACTGTCATTATTCAAGGGTTTATGTTATCACTTTAAGCTGCAGCATGCTGGCTTGATGTTCAAATGACTACATGCTTATCAAATGAACATTTTTTATGATCTGTCAGTTCCATTCGCAGCAGGGGTCTCTACATAGTAATCTTTCATTGCCCACATGGTTGCTAAACTTAGAATGATAAATGTCACTTCACAAAAATAGACCGATGGAACATTAATCAATGGATTCTGTGTTGCTGGGGCTTAAGTGGATACACAGAAATGTTACTATTTGTTTAGAAAGCCAACTATATTCTAGGCAAATTAACTTAACATGACTGAGGTGCATAATTTTACTGACTCGCAAAAAACACCAACTTTTGCTTTGACATCTGCTTGTTGCACTGAGTTTTAAAGTAACTCTGTGCAACACACAACCGCACCAATACCAGCAGCTTAAAATACTGTTGTCTCAATTATGGGAAGCTGAAATCAAAATACAGTGACTAAATTGCCTATAAAACAGTATTATTTGCAGTATTTTGAATTCATACTCTTAAATGTAACATTGCCACGGTTGCCATAGTTTCATAACTACTGTATGCCCTGTGTTGGCACTGACGGTTAAAGGTACCCTGTGGAGTCTTTGACCTCTAGAAGCACTACGGACCAATGTTGTTCTGTGTTGGTCCCCGTTTAAGACAAATCAGCTTTGCAAATGTTTTATGAGAAAGGAAATGCAACCTACATTTTTTGATAGACCTCATGGATACAGACAATGTGCTGAATATAAACAGTAACTTTTAATTTAAAACTCCTCGTATTTGATCTTTGCCGTCTGACTTTGTTCAGCTAACAGCACAAGTTTAGGAGTCCTTGCCATTAGAACAACCTGCTTGCCTAGAGCAACTGTCCTTAAAGTGGAATGCCATAATATTTTGGCAATCATGGTGACATTGTGACAAGACCCTCCGCAACAAGAAACTGTTTCCCTTGTCAAAAGACCAGTTAGAACGACGACTAACAACCCTGCTGATCGTCACTGCAGGCTGTATAGTCTTAATGCCCAACAGGACCAGACTGTTTGATGTGTCTGCACAGTACAGGTAATGTGTGACTGGATTGTGCATTGATCTAATAGCAGAGCAGGATAAAAGCCATACAGCAGTTACCTGACGTTGTAAAGGACCTTATACCTCAAGGCGAACAGACAAAAACTGACCAACTGCCTTTACATAATATAGAAGTTGTTTCGTAGAGCTGTTAGTTACTGAAGCTGCGTGAGGTTTACGATTGGGGAAATAGGCCTTTTATGAACATTCATACTGTACAAGGAAAAAAGTTAACCTGACTGAACAATGACATGAGATGTGCTTAATGTTCTACAAAACTGTTGAAAAACTATTGCCACACTGATAAAATAGACACGTTGAAATTTTATTTCGGGCATGTTTGACTACTCGTAACCTTTCTCTAAATAAAGTATTTGCACAAACCTAGCACCACCCGGTACGGGTGCGTGATATTCTAGGGTGTCGATGGTCCATGGCTATTGGCATGAAGATGAGAAAATTAGATTGTCATATGATAGGTCACACGCCACATAAATATGCCTCTTAATATGCTTGTAAATCACTGTTGATATATACGATGAGTAAGACCTACTATGGTGAAACCTGCTCAGTATAAGTATAAACACTGTAGATCCCCATCTTCTGATGTCCTGAGGCACAAAAAATTATAGATAATTGACCTTTACTACAGCCTGACTCTTGACATGTCACCGTTTTTTGTTTGGCACCTAACTTGGTTTGTCAATACAGCAACTTCACACGACTACAAACTGCTTGCTCTTGAACTGGATTTTATTTTTTATTTTTTCCCAGCAAACCATGTTCTCTTGAATGCTGATTGTAAGACGTTCAAAATGTTGCGCTCAACAAACATTTTGAATGCACTAACTCTTGAAAACCCGTTGTGTGTACTTCTTCTTCTGGCACGGTCGTAAGCGAACAGCCTCCTTGCTGTGAGAGTTGGTTTTATGGGTTTCATGTGGCCTGTGTTTCATACTGCTGTAAACGCTACCAGCTGCTAATGCTACCAGCACTGAAATACAGCACGGCACAGTATACTCAGAGAGCATCGTAAAAATGATTAAAAGCTACTCTACTAAGTGCGTGTTCAGATGGCATGTGGCTATCTGCGGAGTCAACAATGTTGCAAAGCCTGTGCAATAGCTGAGAGAGGCAGGTTTGCTTAATTTCAGTTATTACCAAGCTCTCTTTTTGTCTTAGTTACAGAGGGATTGTTTGGTTTGCAAATTTCAATAGCAGTAAAATTCTGGAGAAACATGTAAAGAGATGAAGCTGTGCAGTGTTCAATAAAAAGTAAATATAAAGATAAAAGCTAGGAGTTTGGAAAAAGAAGGATGTTCCTGAGCAAAGACAAAGGACTTGCCATGAAGTTGTTAATGCTCTTTAAATATCTTATATGTTTGTTGGATAACTATCTGGGTGTGACGGAACATTACAGAATATTATAGGATTATGGATATGAATCTATATATGTGTGTGTGCGTGTGTATAATTTTGATTTGCCATCTTGCCAAAATAAAGGGTGCATAAGATCTGATGGCCGTTAATTTGAACTCTTGTAAGAAGCCACTGTTGCCATTTGAATTGTACATTAGCATATATTTGCAGTTCTAAACTCCAAGAAATGACTCGAATGACTTTATGACTTCTGATTAAATTTGCACAAACTTTAACACTAATAAAACAAATCGAAAAAATACACATTTGAGTAAACATTATAGCAGCAACATTCTGCTATGCTCCAAATAATGTGAACGATGAAAACTCATACACTGTATGTACACATCAGAGTGTTTACTAAAACAAGGCAGCTCAACTGAATTTACAGGCAAACACTTTCCATGGTTTTCCATATGAACTCAGTGTTATATTTGGACTAGATGTTAAGATTGAATCAGCCACAGGATTAGTTTTAAATGCTTAACACCTCCATTTAAGAGTGGTGCTGTATGTAAAGTGACTGATGAACTTACCTCAGTACTCCTGTGATCCTCTTGAGTGGTGCTGCTTCCCAGTCTGATATTTGAGTGTTGCCTCCCTGGTCTTCAAGCTATTAAATCCTTACAGGAATGCCAATGACTCTGTGACAAGCACCAACATTGTCAGACATGGTGCCTGCCAAGAAAGGGGGGGATTGCTTTTTCTTTTTTTTTTTGGCATAAATCACAACCTCTAGCAAGGGGGAGGAGGGAACGCCAAGGTTGGCTAAGAGCATCATGGTGGGACGACCATGACTGTGGATTCTTGTTGACAGATGCATTTCAGGAGTGGTCTACATGATAGAAATATTGTGTCTGAAAAATGGAATTAAGCCAATTCTTGTTGCGGTTACATTACGAACTGGCAACGAGAGACTGAAAGACACCAGAATGTATGCCAAGTGTGCTATAATCTCTGATGGAGAACAAAACATTACATTAATATTTAGATGTTCTAATGACTCCTCTTGACACCAGCTAAAAATGTATTGTGTTTATTAGGAATAGCAATTTCAAACATAATACATTGACAACAGCGTGAGTCCAGGAGCCTTTAAGAAGCGTAATATCAGAAATCTGCAGGTATGCCACAGACAAATTTCTGGTCATCTTGGAATTATTGTGTAATTTAAGATTTTACTACTTTGATGTAGTAGGACTTGTTTTATATGTTTCTGATACTCCATTGAGATATCGGTTCTCCAACCTTGACTAGTGGTTTTACAGGCTTCACATCAAAATGCAGATACAGTATATCCAATCATTAAGACATCATGCAGTCCACAAGTTTGTCTGGAAATTGGCAAACAAACAAACAAAACAAAAAAAAACAGCTAATTGAATTTACAATTTACCTTTCAGTGACAGGTTTGTTGACTCTGTCTATAACAATATCTCACTATGTGAGGTTGTATTTTTGTAAACCGTCACCAATAACAAACAATTCACTCTTATTTCAGGTGATGACCAACAACAAAACAATCCATACTGCAGCTATAAGCAGCTATAAATGTAAATTTGGCTCAGCAGAGGGCTGTCTCATATATTTTATGACTCAATGTATTCTATTAAAGACCAGCCTCACTGTTTAGTATACTGTATGGAGCTGTATGGTGAGCCAGTCAGTGGACCTGACAGGTTGCAGGTCCACTAATATTTCATTTGGGATTTATTGACCACATGACTGTACAGTCTCAATTGTAATAGTCTGACAAATGTGACCAGATGTGAGAGATCTTACACTACAGTGAGATAATTGTTGGTTTAGTAGATCGCTGAAATTAAATAGGGAAATGATTACTATGTCACCATTCTTGTGGTGAGATGAGGAAAGGTAAAATAAGGTGGATCAGCTGTAAGTCTGTGATTAGTGGTTGTGGGAAAACATGAGCACATCAGGCCAAAAGGCAGCTCTTGCACTTCCTCTTCATGTTTTACCTGTAAATCTGCTTTTTTGTTAACATTATTAAGGAAAAAGTTCAATATGAATCGAGGTTCCTAGGAGCTACAGTTCTTTGTAATTCCAGCAAGTTAAAAGCCGCATCATCCTTAAAAAAAGAGAAAAACAAAAGACCAAGTTGGATATTTTTACTTGTATGGGAAAAGTCATTCAGATTCCTCATGGAGTCTGGGTTTTATTTATCATGGTCTAATGTACATGACAGAGCTATTCTCAGTTTGAGCACGAGTGTGTGTGGATACTTCAAGCAGTGTAATAAAAGTGGATGCGTGGCACAGGAACTATGACTGTTCTCAGGCATGGGAAGTTGATATGAGAGGCGTTGTGTTCTTGAGGGCATTTATTACAAGAGGTCACTGAAGTCAGGAACTTTGCCCTGACTTTGCCCTGCAAAACAATGTAAAACAGCATGACATTAAATGACCCAATGCAACATGGACACAGGTAACTCAGTCTGTATGTTGCAACCTTTTATTTTATTTTTATGTTTATTTTCATAGGAAGGTACAGTGTATCAACCTAATTACTGATTATAATTAAATTGTTATACTATAACTAATAGTTAATGATATATTAATCCAGATTTCTGGCATGTAGTTAGAATGACTTTACACAGGAAGATGCAGAGTTGTTTGCAAGGTTGCACTTAGTCATGCACATGAAATGTTACCATTTATGACTTTCCATAACAGACAGGCAATAATTCCAGAGTTCAGGCTCACTGCGTCATACTAATGTGAAGGAGGAGGTAGGGGGGAATTGTTAAAACGTATAGACAGAGTAGTAGAAATGAAGGCAACAAATCATTTTAATGTGTTTTTACCTTTTTAAACAAGTTTAGTTGAACACGCCACTCTACCCAGAGGGCTTTCTGCAACAACAGTGTAATCCCCATTGTCCTCCTTGGGCCCAACTTTGAGTATCACCATCAGACCCCACATGTGTTAATGATGTAGTAGCTGCTGTTGGTGTTGAGGCTAATATTAGTTCTGTAACATGGGATCTGGGGTTTCCGGTCACTGCACAACTCATGTAGCATTCGTAGCTCTCTGCAGTGGGATGGAGAATGCCTTAGAGGCAGGAAGGTTCAAAATAAATGTTTCTGGAAGGATACAAGAAAAGGGAAATAAAAATGGTGCAATACAAAATGAAGCACAATAAAAGATTTAAGCTACAATAATGAAGAAAAGTAGGAAAATAAAGTTGAAAACAGTACCCGGCAGTCCAAGGTGATTCCTCAGTCCATTAAATTTTCTCTTGACAGGGAGGCACAGATTGTTGTTTGAAATTGTCACTCATATTACGCTGTTAATTACATTTATTAACTTGTTTCAGGCAAACATGTGTATTCAGGCGTCATACACGAGAATATACAGTGAAAGATCTTGCTGGAACGCTAGCTGCTGAGAACTGAGACGAACTGGCGACGAGGGGGACGACAGCCACTGACGTAAATACACACAAGTGGTAATGAGCAAGTGGCAACAGGTGGCTGATGAAAACCAGGTGAGCTGATGAGCTGACATGAAACAGCTGAGGGACCAGGTGAGAGTCT
>JAVQJF010091885.1:0-13148 GCA_036023855.1 Gadopsis marmoratus
AAGAGACTCTATTCACACCCCTCTGTTGGAAGATACAAGGTCAAGAACACTCATCGTGACAAGATGAGTGATTGGAGAGGAGTTTGAAGCAGAATCTGTTCCAATAAAATTGCTGGGAATCAGACAAGTGCGGCGCCTCGTGAGTGTCTGTCCGCACGTCACGGGGAGACCGACAGATCTGGACCACTAGACAGACGGACGGACAGACGGCCACAGTCACATGTACAGTACAGCCGGGTGATGTAGCTGCCTGGTCCGTGCCCCCCAGAGAGGCGGCGTGTGGTCGCATCATTAAAGTGATGCACTGACGCTTTTGTCTTTTCTCTGTTTTTGCTTTCACGTCTGTTCGCCGGCTTGAGCCAGAATCTTTACGTGCAGCTCGGCCTTCAGTCATATTTGCTGCTGGAAGGATGAACCATTTGTACGCAATTTACGTGAGTAGAGTATTAAATACTGAAAGTTACAGAAAAGGCGAGGGCGCAGAGGGAGACATGAGTCACAACTTTAGGGCCCTGAAACGCAACAACATGGTACAGTAGCTGTGTTTCCATGGGCCCTAATATTCCAACAATGATCTGAACAGCAGTCACAATAAAACCACCTCACTCGGAAGAGAGCGACCCGAGAGGGGGGGAATTATTTATCAGGTTGGTAATCCAGGAAAATATTGGCACCTAATAACCATGTAAACGCTTAATCCAAAACATTGGGGGACCAATGAGATGATGTAAATGAGTTTCCGGGGGGCAGAAACATGGCGGCAGCAAAACGTAACCTCTGTGGTTGATACAAAAGATTTAAGGATTGTCGAACGTCTCGATGGTGGAAAGACTCAAAAAACCTTCTTCTTCTTCTTCTTCTGTTATTTTCCCGGCAGATTCGCCGCTTCGCCGTGCGCACGTCAAAAGAGTTATATTCCGATTGTACAGTAGTTGTTAAGTAAGTAGCTTAGCTGCTCAGCTAAGTAATATAGAGAGGGATAGACTACAATATTTGGTAGTTTAATCACTTGGCAATAGGTATACGTATAATATGTATTGATTCATAGATTTACAATCATTTATTAAATCTTGATTTTGAATTTTGTTGCAGTTTTGGCACAACAGCGAGATCCACGGCTGAAACGATGGCAGAGATGCTGGATGACTCAGTGATGGAGGCATGGACACGGTCAGGATGAAGAGTAACCACAGCGTTTCCTCGGACTCAAAGCGCCCCCCCGACTCACTGAGGCGATGGGGAGGTGTTTGGTTGGTGCCGCCTTCCCACCTTCCCATCGCAGGATGGGAACCAACGTGCAGAAACAGGTCGCTTTGCTGAAATCCAAATGTTTCTTTCTGTCTCTGAAAATGAAAACCAAACATTACAGATCTTCTCGCATAGCAGACGTTTGCATGTATCTGTTGCGTCTGGGGGCTCATTAAAGTCACAAGTCACATAATAATCTCATCCCGTTGAAACACAAAGAGAAACGTGACGAAGAAACACGAGGAAAGATTTCTGCACCTTCATGTTTTCTCAGTGTGAATAAACTTTGCACTTGGAGCTTTGCGGCGCTGTTATCCTGCAATTTCAGCGCGTTTGGTGCTGAGTGTTTTCCATCGATCAAGACCATTTGAAGTGAAGAAGTGTGGGACGGGCTGACTCAGAGCATCCCTCTGTCGCTGCACGGTGAGGAACAGAAGTGCGAAGACAAAACCTTTTCTTTTCTAGAAAACCAGCTTGTTTAAAAGGTGCGAACCTGCAGACGTCTCACTTCAGCTGATGCAAAAAAATTCAAATTCACACTACAGTTCATCTGTCCTGTACTTAGGTCAAATACTGTAAATCAAAGTGAGTGATCTAGAGAGCCTGTCTTCCCTTTAAAGGACACGGCTTTATAACGGTAAATAATAACTCTGTGTATGAGACGTCGCTGGTGTTTACTCTGCTGAGTAGAATAAACTCTGCCGTGTTCGGTGGAATGAAGGAGTATTTCATTGTGGACAGTGCTGAAAGCCCTCATGATTGTTCAGATAATAGCCAGGCTGCAGGAGACTAGCTAAATTGTTTTCTGAATGACTTTCTCTGAGATGGATAGTTAATTTATTTTCAATTTAAAAGTGCGGATCCTCGACCGCACAGCAGTTTCTGCCCAGCCGTCAGAGTCCACGTGGTCCTCGCTTTAATTCAGGCCCAGGACGGTCCAGCACAGGGCTGCCCATGAGGGTTTTAATCAACCTTCCCTGCAAAATACTATAACAGGGAAAGCCTGCGTGACTGAGGTTAGACCATTTCCTCAAACAATGCACCGCACAAACTGTCAAAAAGGCACCATCTTGTACCAGATTGTTCAATTACTGCAAAAAGAGATTCGGAGTCAGCTGAAATTACATCTCATAAAGTCTGTCACAACTCCAGACAGAACTAATCATCTCTCAGAGGCCTGACTCCGGCAAGATTCATCTTCTTTTTCTGCTATTTTGACAAATACGTTTTTCGCTGCTTCTCACTGTGGGGACGTTGCTTTATTAATGAAATTGCGATGTGATGCACGTGCTGGATATTGTATGTTACAAATCTAAAAGAAATGGTATCAAATGAGGGCTGACTGTTTATCTTCAGAGTTAAGAGCTCGAATTGAAACTTTGAATAAATTGTAGTTAAGCCAATATTTGGAGGATTTAACAGGGTTGAAACCACTGAAACAGATAAAAGATGAGATTGAGTGAAAAAGCACATAGATGCATCATTTAAGTCGTATATACAATATATTCCGCAAAGATCAGAAAGAGAAAATACTACTGAAGCCGCATCAACAACCACAACACAAAAGGTAATTCAATGAAAAGAGCCGCTTCACAAACGGCGGCAGAAGCAGCGAGTGGACCCCACTTCGTTTGCCTGCAGGTCCTTCATCTTTATTGTTGGTCTTCTGCTTCCAGAATGAAACCAGGATCAAGTCAGCCGGGCCTGTAACTGACAGGAGGGTGTTTTATAACTTGTAAAATGACCACTCCAACATAGTCTTCCGAGTATTGTTGCACGTCGATCCACAGCCCATCTTTAACGTCAGTGTAGGCGTTTCGTACCACGTGACTTCACACTCCTTTTTTTCTTCTGGTATCTAAAAATAGGGACACGGAGAACTGGGAATCCAGAGAACATGGAGTCAATGTTAAGTGTACAGTCATGCAGTCTGACAATTGATCCCACTCTGGGGCTCCTATTCTTGTATTTATCAAGTATCCTTGTGCTATTCTGAGAGCTTTTATAGACCATATCCTGTGTGCAGGACTCGTGATCTGGGCTTCACTACTGGAGACTGCGGCATTTTACCGCACGTTCTGCAAAGAAAGTAAAGTTGTCTCTTCGTGACGCGCGACGTTCCTGCAGGATGCAGGCAGGATGGCACTACAAATCATTTTAGCATCCCCACTGTGATAGATTGAGCTTGTCTGGCGCTTTGAAGGCGACTGATTAGGCCCTCTAAAATGCAAACTGAGCACATCTATAATCTCCCAGAATCCCCAATCAGATTTCCAGTACATTCGAGATGAGAATGATTCTGTGGTAAGTGGCAGAGTACTGGTCTACAGGGTGAGGGTAGAATATTATGGATATAAAATATGGAATACAATACAACAGCCTTTTTGCATTTTACTTTGTTAGGGTTATAATCCGTTTCCATAGAGACCATAATGTGTTGACTCAAGCCCACGACTGATTTTAGTTTGAAAGATTAGGGCCATGTCATAGTTCACATCCGGCTGCCTGACAAGTTGTCTCAATCAAACCAAAATCAATCCTCCGTTAGTCTTTGTTCTCACAATGATGCATTTCAGCAGCTAGCGATGTCTTGGGAACACATTCAGCATCGCCTGCCCTGCTTCCAAGTTAAACCCCGTCATGAATTATCAACAGAGCCGCAACAGAGCTGGCAAATGATTTACATCTAATCAATATTCTAAGTAATCAATGCAGATGATCTGTATGCAGCGTGTGGAAAGACAGATGGAGCTGAGATAGTTTTCACAGCGTAGCCTCTTTAATGGGCAGAGCTTTCAAACTGAATTGTCCAACTAGTCATTCAATAGCAGAATAATTTAGTACAAAAAGGACAGCAGGACGACTGTTGCAGTGAGTCCAAAGACCACAGACGGTTGCCAGGCAGCAAGCTGTCTGGGGAGGTAAAACCTCTTGTGGACTGCAGACAGATTGATTTATCAATTCAAGGCTAAGTGGGAGCGGTAGAAAAGTGACAGTGCTCAAAAACCTCATCCATAAACATCAGTCAGGTTGGGAGCGTGGAGAATGACGGGGCAAGACATTTTCCATACGCGGGAAACTCCCGACACAAGCAGCAAGGAAAAGTAAAATCAGATACATGAATGAATGAATGATTGGTTTTTTTTTGTTTTTTTATCGTACCAGTTGGTTTTATTATGACAATGCACACTTTGAAAAGCAAAAAAGCCTTGGCATCCTGCAAAAACCAACAATATCATGACAATACGAGTCAGTGGCTTGAGCCTGCATCGGGCAGCCAGAGTGGACTGCGCCGTACATTATTATTGCAAAGGGTCACTTTCAGTCGAAACTCATTAGCAAACAGAAGGACAGAAAAATTAAATTTGTGATTACAGAAAATATCGGTCATTCCATCTTTGTATAGTGGGAGAGATACATTTTGATATGCAGACACGCACAATAAAATGAAAACACTTGAAATATGTGACCCATGACAAAAAAAAACAAAAGAAGAAAGTGTACACAGCTGAATCATAGTTGAACTTCTAGGCTAAGATTTTACAAATCACAGAAGACTAATCATTAATCATGTTTTCTTTTAATAATCAAACAATTTGAGGCTGTATCAAAAACTTTGTAAAAAAATTAGGAGATTTTCATTGAGCTAATTACTGGAAATTCAAAGGCTCTTTCTTCCTCCCGAATCTCTGCCTCGGTCTCAGACACAGTCGCCTCCTCTGCGACCTCTATAATGTGAATATCTGTACAATCCCGTCTGGGAGAGTCTCTCTCCATGGCACGCAAAGTTTCTCCTCTGGCTGCAGAGAGGAACTGCCTCGTTACATAAAAAAATAATTATCCCTGGTCCAAAATAAGCTGAAGGTTGACATGTACTGTATGTGTGTAGAAAAAGGGCAGAAATGTTTCGTTGACCTCGGGTAACACTGTGGCCAAATTGAGGTCAAATTGCATGAACTGAAATCTGCATAAAACTCTACATTTTGCATCCAAATTCACACTAAACTCTGCCTTCGCAAATGAGTTAGATCACGTCTTTCGCAAGACAAACAGTAGTTCGTGTTCCCTCCCGTTAACCTCGTCCCACCCGGTGGTCTTGTTGCTTATTGAGCCGGTTAGATCTGCTGAGAGGAAGGTGGGACTTTCACCTAATGGGACTGTAATCGACTTATTTGATATAATTTATTGGCTATAAATCTAAACAGGAATAAAGAGCTCCTGCAGGTTATTTTAGCAAAGGCAGTCCCTTTCATCCCGCTAGCTTCCACCACCACAAAAAAATATATATAACACAATCTATCAGAACATCTTCCAGATATACAGTGAATTTTAAAACCAATGAAGCAAACAAATTATTTATTATTCGTCTCTAAATCTTTTTTAGGCTACCTTGTTATTCTCATCTTTACTAGACATTGTGAATAAGCATAGAAACAGACAACTAGTGTTAAAAGGCAAACCGTATTGAATCTGAAGAAACACACCCACTCATTCACACACACACCTCGGCCTCCCATCCTCTTGTGTCGTCTGCCCGGGTGATTTGAGATCCTCGTGATAGCTTTTCTCACTCTCCTTATTAAAAACACGAGTAGTTGCCTGCAGCGGTCTCATGGCAGTTCACCGTCTTCTCGTGTTATTTAAAAGCAAGACAAAAGAAGAGTTGTTAGGAAAACGGTTCAGTCCAGAAACAAACCTAAAAGAAAGAAGAACAATAATCTTGGGATCAGGATGAAAAAAACTAAATAAAAGCCAGTAATTTAAATGAACAGACGGAAAAAAATTAAATGCTGGGAAGGGAGAACACGTCTCCCAATCAATCGTCGCTTCTGGTCAATCCGAAAGCCAATGTGACGAGATTTTGTTTGTCTTAGGCCACTGTAGTAGCTGGGCTACCACTAAAATAGTAGTCCGTCCCAGCTGTTTGAACCAATCATCCCATCTGTCTACTGAAAAACCCCACCCGACTCATTACTCCCCCTCCCAAACCACAGTCCCCTGTAGCTGTGTTGTAATTTAGCACCACTTGTCATCTCTCCTTGTAAATGTCCAGACAGACAAACACCAGAATGGAAACCGTCACAGTTCCTCAGGCATCCTCTCCCTCCACCCTACGAGGGGAGGTTTAAACAAGTCTTAGGGTGGCACATATGGAGGTGGGGATCTGTAGGGAGTCATGTTCTTCGGACGGGAGCCCTTGCCCTCCATGGGAGTGGTGAAGGGAGGTGGAGGCTGGTAGGGAGGTGCGTTGGGGTCCTCGTCCCGCAGAGCTGTGTACTCCCCGAGCAACTCCTGGTTCAGGGGTGTGGTCTCTGGTGTGGCCATGTTTGGGTACTCAGGGGGTGGGAGAGGGGGCTTCTCTTCCTGAAGAATCAGGGGCATACTGGAAGATGGAGGCGGCTTGGAGTCATCAAGTTCATCGGCAAAGATAATCGGCACACCTTTTTTGATGAAGGTGGCCTGGTCCTCAATGGTCAGCTTGCCCTTTCGTTTCTTCCTGTAGCAGATCATTGCTATGATACCTGCTATTAACAAGATTGCTGCCACCACCACGGCAGGAATGACTGTGTGGAGATAGACATCGTCTGTGCTCTGCCGGCCTGTTCCCAGAGCTGGAGTGACTGTTGGAGGTTCTGGTATATCAATCTCTCCTGGTGGGATGAAAGAATATGTTCTGCAGCTTGCCCTTCCCTTGACCATGATGTCCAGTGGTTTGAATTCAGGCTCCATAGAGTACCTGAATGTCTGCGAGGGTTTTCCGTCAGCTGCGGCAAGCATCCTGCTCATGGTTGCGAGCTGTTCCTTTGGACATGGGTGCTGAGAGAGGCTGGTGTTCGTCCACTCCACCACAATGGACCCTTTGCTGATGTTTCTTAGACTGACTGTACTGCTGTTGCGGTCCCCCAGTGCATATGCCAGCTTCTTGACCAGAAGGATCTTCTTGTGGATGTCATTTGTTACTGAACGTGGCTCGCCATCTAATCGGGCCGTGAAAATCACAGGGGTCTTGTCATTTAAGGGCCAGCGGTTGACACGGACCTCAAAAGCATCAATTGCATTCAGGCCACCTTTGTCAGTTGCCTGCATGAAGTATTCATGTTTTCCCACTTGTTGGACATCAGGCAGGCCATAGAGAAGTTGGCTGGTGGTGTTGAACTGGATCCAGGAGCCCTCACCCACCACTTCATTGTGGTTCTGTCTCAAAGTTAGACGCAGTTTGTCTGTTGTGCCATCCTCTTTATCAAAGAATGTATCAGATGGGATCTTAACCTCGAAATAGGTGCCAACCAATGCATTGACTTGGTCAATGGGGTTACGCAGCACAGGCTTCTCATTGTATGGATCTGGAATAACGCCAGGTGATGGTGTGGTGCGCCTGGACGGTTTTGCTGTGGAGGTTTTTGGCTCTCTAGGCACTGGTGTGGTTTTGGGTCTCTTAGGTTTCTTGGTAGGTCTTCTAGTAGGTGCGGGTGGTGTTGCAGTGGCCTCCACATAAGTAGGCCTGGTCATGGTTGGCTGGATAGGAATGGTGCTGGTGGTCTCCATTACCCTTGTTGGCTGAGGGGGTCCCACTGTTGGGGTGTGTGCAATAGAGTCTCGGATTCTGATTGTAGGCTTGCCTGGTAGAGGAACGGGGCCCCTTACCGGCGGAGCAGAGCTTTCGGTTGGCGCAGCAATGGAGGGGGAGGAGAGGGTTGGGATAATCCTCACCGGAGGCTCCACCACAGTTGTTGGAGGAGACACAGACATAGCAGGTGTTGGAGTGTTGTTTAATTGGCGCCTGACCCTCTTAGGGACATGGGGTTTCTTGTTGGCAATGTGCCATCCCACCACAGGGTAGCCCAGTTTGGCTGACATCGCGCCTTCCTTTGCAGGACCCTGGACACTGTTGATATTAGGGACTGTGCTCTGCTCCAGCGAGCAGCCGAGCTTCCAGGACAAAAGAGCGCCATTCTCCACCACCTGGGGAGACATTGAGAATTGTTAATTAAATTATTCATCTAATAATAGCACATGTTAACTCACTCGCACTTTCACTCGCTCGCACATGCACCCACCTTTTTTGCATTCCCCGGCCCAGCCATGAATGCAGACATGTCGAACAGCCTGTTGTTGACCACAGGGAGTATCTTCATGTGCTGGAGCCCCACCCCAGAGAAACTCCTCATGTCATCCAGGAGCTCCACCCTCTGTTCCGAGCTCATCTTGGTCAAATCTGCATCCAGGATCACTGTCAGCACCGTTACCGGTTCCTCGTTTCCGCACACGAACGGCGGGACGTCATCGTCAGTGGGGGCTTGGTTGGATGCCAGCTGGGCTGAATCTGCGTCCAAATGATCTTCAGGGTGTACCTCAATGGAAAAGACCTCAGAAGAAGAGGAGGATTTTGTGTGGTTGGAGATGGATACAGAGATGTAATGGACACCTTTGTCCTCATCCAAAGGTAGACCCTGCAGGATTCTGCTGTTGGCGTCCCAGTGCAGCCAGGCAGGGAGGGAGTCCTTACCCATCTCTGTTATCTGAACGATGAACAAAACAGAATGAGTTAAAACATAATCACAAATAAATGGGGGTTATTTGAAGAAAAATGTACAATGAATGACACGATATTTATCTGCAAAGATTTGAAAAACATATTAGGGAGCATTACGTCTGACCTTCAAGCAAATGGTTTAAAGAAAGAAAATAAAAGGTGAATGAACGGAAAGACTGGTTGACATTAAAAGTAGAACATTTGGTGGCTCTGAAAAAGGTTATGCTTGCTTATGAAGTAGGTTACGTACTCGGCAGTTTCCTTGAAACAAATATTAATGAAGTCTAGATAGAAGATTTACTTCCACAAAGTATGATGCTTTTTGTCGCTTTACTGGACTCAAGGCCGGCTGCTTTTCTTGTGTGCACCAATGGCACGTTCCTGTTTTATTTCTCATGCAGTGTTGTTGTCTTTTGATATATTGCCATTTGTCTAAATTCAACTGATGTTTCATTGATGAAAGTTGTGCTTTACTTGAACACGTTTGAGACGGACTGATGGGGAAATAAATGTTTGGGGTTTGTGCTAAAAGCGATGCACTGGCGTCCACTAAGCTCTGCTCCTCACACACAAACAGACACACTGGAAAGCAGTGCGCTGAATTGTAATTTAAAACCCGACTAAAAATTTAAATAACCTGGCCAATTATACGACTGGGGACGTCCCAGCGGCAGGAGGCTGATGGGGAGAAATGGATCACAGGGGAGTGGACATGCATCCACACACATAAATCCCAAAACAAGAACAAATGCATCCCGTGCCCCCCCAGCCCCTACAAGTTAATTCTGCGGCTAATAAATCCTGGTTGATAAATTATGTAGAGGCAGCGCTCCCTAGACACATCATTAATGCTCTAACCAGCACGGAGGCTGCGCCAGGGGAAACACACACACACACACACACACACAGTCACAAATACACACTTTTAACAATTATCACCATCTTGGACAGTTGCTTCAGAAGCCCCTCCCATCCCTGCCCCCTCCATCAGCAGCCCCTTTTGCATCTCCTTTTTCCAGAAGCCGAGGAAACAGCGACGGAACGGTGAAAATAAAGCTTTTCCAATGATTTTATTTTACGTCCTCCTGCCTTTTTCTTTTTGCAGGCGCCTCATCGATTCATCGTGTTCACTTCCCTCTCTTGTTCCGTTCCCTCTCTCCTTCTTCCTTTTGACACCCAGCCCTTTGTGTCTGCGCTTTCCTCTTTCCTGCTGTCATCATTTCAAAATGTCATTATCAAAATCTGACGGTCCTTTTCATTGGCGGATAAAAGCTAATTATTTCTGAGGTGGCGACGCCGGAAGACGCCATGATTATTACGAAATCCATCTTGAAAATTATTACTGCAGGAAAAACACCAATAGCATTAACAATCCAATCCCCCTGGATAATTATAGATTACAGGAAAACACGCAGGACTCTTACAACTGACAGTTTGGGCAACCTTTTCTATTTCAAGTGTTGACAGTAAACTATGCTGCACGTTTGCCTGAAAAGGAAGTCAAGAAACAAAAACACTTCTGTCTTCAAACGTAAGCTCCTCCAGGAATGTTTGATTTCATTTGTCACAGAGTTCCACAGCCTCAAAACGTCAATTCAATCTACAAAGAGACGACGGAGGACAAGTGAGTTGCCAGGCAGTAATCTCGTCCTAACTGTCATAATTGCTCCGCAAATGACTAAATTGCGTCCTGAAAGCGCGAGGATGATCGCTCCTTTATCTGTCGCCAGCTGACTATGTGTAAGAGGAATTGACTTGAATTTAATTCTTCAGGTAACTTTGGTCAAAAGAGCTGAAAGTATCCCAAACCAACCAACCAGCTGTAGCACATGTTGTGACATCTGGCTCATGTAGGACCAGTCAACATCTCCCGGTCTGTCCTGCACAGCCGCCCAACGCTGCAGGCCGAACGCAACGCTCTCTACGTCGGTGTTCCTGAAGCCAAAACACAAGAGTGCCTTTTAAACTCCCGCACGAAACCCAGCAGAGAGTTTGTAGCTTCCTGCCTCCCTAAAAGAACATGAAATATACATCAAATCCCCCAAAATGTCAAGAAAGATTTCTCATATCTTTTCCTGGCACGAGGCGCGAGAGCTTGATGTTTGGCCCTAAAGGTGATGGTGTGCTCTCGCAGACTCAAGGTTACTGCCTGAGCGCTCCTCAAACAGGAACGCAGGGAAAGAAAGCCCTGCGTTCCGGAACATTTATCTGGAGCGGCGCAGAGCTTCCAGGCAGCAAGAGGCGTGATGTAGGGTGGAGGCGTAGCATGTAGACGCAACAGTCAAAGTCACTTTGCTGCGCAGCACGGCCACCTTTCAAAGTGCCACTTGCATGCCTTGCTCAAGGACTTCGCGACAGGGAAATCTCGTCTCATTAGCCTGCGGAAAGATTCCAACCCTGAGCAGTTTTAAGGAATACGGCTCTTTTCAATGACACACACACACACACACGTCGGCCATGACGCCACCGTGACCATCAGCATGGGCACCGTGGCGTGAAGCTGCAGGAGGCGCTATCACATATCGGCCTTCTCAGCGATTTCGTGTCAAGTTACAGAGAGAAGCTGCAGGTTGAAGCCTCAGTGCTGACGCTCGGCGTTACAGACTGGGAGTCGAAGAGCTGTCTACAGAGCTGGGACGCCAGACGAGGTCGCGTTGGTGTTTTTACCAGTTGGAAGGTTTTATTTCGTGACATCCTCGATGACAGAGTTACAGAAGTGCACTGCGTAACACGCTCTTAATTAGATGATACCTTTAGTCCTGAGAAGTGCACTTTTATCCCGTCGGTTTGGCGAATGTCTCCTGTTACTGCATGAGAACTGTGGAACGCAGCTAATTACATCTACTCAAGCTCTGCACTCAAGTATGATGCTGAGATATTTGTACTTGAGTATCTCCATTTCATGCTACTTTATACTTTGTTCTCTGCTTCAGATCAGAGGCAAATATTGCAGTTTATCTGTTACAGCAGAAACACTGACCCCATGTGATCCAGTTCTCAGCCTCAGACCCTCAGGTGGGGCCTTCTGGTCCTTCCAGAGTCGAGGCTTAAATCTAAAGGTGACCGAGCTTTTTGCCATCAGGACCCTCGACTCTGGACGACCTGCCTGAAGAGATCAGGCTGCAGAGTCTTTATTTGAATTTATTAATCTTTTATCTTCATCTTGCTTTGTTTGCTTTATTTTGTTAATCTTTTATTGCTTTCTGAGTTTCCTGTTTTTGCTTTGTCTGCCAAAGCAAAGTTTTTAAAGGTGTTATATAAATAAAGTTATTATTATTATTATAATAGCTGTCGGATAAAGTTACTGTACAGATGAACATTTTGTGTGCAATACGCATCAAACGACCCGGCGGTTTGTGAAGAAGTCCTGCTGCTGCACCATGAATACATTTTGAAGATCAATCTGCCAAAGCAGCACTCTGGTAACATCTTGAATATGTGACTTTCTTGCAGCATTGTGGTATTGTTAGTATTGCTACTGCCACCAAACTGAATGACCTGTGCACTTCACTGAGGCAGAAGGTGGTGAAATTAAAACTGCGCTGCTCAATGTTTCATCAGATGTCCACAAAGTGGAAACTCACTGACTGGACGTTTCTCACTGGACTCTCCCCTCAGAAGGTTTTTTTTAAGTGGTGATTCAACCAGGAGAGTTTCACAAAGAGTCTATACAGAAAATGAATTGGACTTTGGTTTTTGGAAGCCAAACGCACAAAAATAAATATCCTCATTTGCCACTTTATACGGTTGAAGATCGTGACCTGCTAATGCTGCACACACACTGTTATCTCAGGAGACACGCGATCACAGAGCTGAGTCAGACAGTGAAAGACTTATAGACTGAGACACTGACGAAGACAGAGAGGCCCAAGTAGAGATGGAGAGAGAGAGAGGTCAAGCAAGGAGAATGATGGAGAGAAACTACGAGAGATATTACGAGGAGGCGTCGAGTCTCTTTGCGCTCGGGGGAAAGAAAGCAGCTCATTGTTGCAGCAAGAGGAAAACATGGAGAAAGGAGTCCATTGTTACCGGGGAGCCGCTTGACAGCTCGACAGATAAGCCTCATATTCTGGAGGAGGTGAGGCAGGAGGAGGAAGAGGAGGCCATGACGCTGTGATGTGACGACCTGGGGTGAAACGAAACTGAAGCGCGGTGGAAGACAGAGGCAGCGTGAAGGGGGGGAGGAGATAGGGGAGAGGAAAGGAGGACACATGGAAGGAGGGAGGGGAGATGGGATGAGAATGATGGAGGGGAAAAAAAGAAAAAAGCAGGAGAAGTGAGAGATAATGTGAAAAGTGGGAGGTGAGAAGTGGAGCGAGACCGAGAGCAACCCAGTGCAGGGCGAGTGACAGAGAGGTTGCATACG